>NIUQ01000236.1:0-60105 GCA_002796945.1 Plectus sambesii | reverse complement strand
CACACATGTGTAGCCAGTGCCGCACCGACCATTCATGCACATACCAGATGGCTGGCCACCACTAGGACAGGCTATAACGTCAAGAGTGAGAATGAAAGGTACATCTCGCAAAATAGAAGCGCTCATCCTAAATCCCGTCTAAAATCTCTGCAGTCTTTCATTATTGAGACGCTGTGGAACTGTCATTTTGTTCGAAGAACTTAGTGATGAAAGATTACAGACGGAATCGCTAACGGTGTTTGAATTTTAAATGACAGTTTGAACACCCGCTAATAAAATAAGTCACTAAAGTTTCAGCTGAGTTTGCTTCTGCTTGACAAAAATGAACTTATCCACAAGATCGTCCTGTTAATTTTAATATGGTAAACCGCATTAGTTCTCTACGTTAAATCTGATAGCGTAGAAGCGCCGATTTATTCTTTCAAATTACAATTTGTGCACAAAAATATGAGTTGAGCATCAGGCTTAAGAAAATTGTAATTTCCTTCATCATCCACGCTCCAAAACTATGAAACAGTGGAGTGGAAACGATATAATATTTGTTCAGGACACGTTATAACTTACGAATTTTCACGTGATAACAAAAATCGTGTGAAAAACTCATCTTACCGAGCTGAGGACAGCAAACGCCCGAGTTGCAGGTTTGCGTTCCCGGACAGTTTGTGAAGCAGGTTCGACCAGTCGGTGCAAGACCGCCAGGACATGTATTTTCTAAATATTCAATGAGATAGCTCCCTACATAAAAGTGAATCACAATAGCTCTGGCTGCGTAATGTTCCCTTCGTCTATTGAGTTTTTACTGACCAATTTGGGAACGAATTTGGTAACGTTGATTTAGAAGGCGAGTGGTCTAAAGTTCGTTTCGAAACTTCGTCTTCTTAAGACGAATGTGGGAAAACATCTATCAAAAAGAAAACATCATGAATGATAACAAGACCCAATGATATGGAGCGTAAGAACGAACGAACGTAGTTAAAAATATGGTACTATATTTGGGCGGGTGCGCCGCCCGACAATTTGAAGAATAAATATATAGCGACTCACGTTGCTGGCAACAAGATGTTTGCTGCGTTCCACAACAACCCGTATAACCGCGCGGACAGCCCGAATAGCACGAAGTCGTTGATCCGGCGGTAACCGGCGCAGCCACAGGTACCGGAGCAGCCACGGCTGAGAAAGTAAGTATATTCTTGAAGGTTATTACTGCTATTCTTAGGATTGATGCATTTAAAAGTCGAAGCTTGTACAGGATAATGAGTAACTTAAACTCCAAGTTACCAACAACGACAAAGACACGATCTTAGACCTGCGCGAATTCAAACTGTTTAAAATAGTAAACTTGCTTACGAGTTGGTTGTACTGGGCATCCATTGCAGTTTGCTTGGGCTGGCTGCGGGCATCCATTGCAGTTGTTAACTATAATTTAATGATGATGTAGCAAAAGAATAAATTGATCATTAATTTGCTTCTGTGGAAAGCCATCCTTTGAGTAATATCTCTCGATAAAGCACGAAACTGGAAATGAGAAAATTTCGTCACCGTAGTTCAGGCCTATTCCTCGAAAGTTCAGTCAGTGAGATTTTGGGACAGATTCATAATATTAATGTAAATGTAAAATATTCAAATGCATACATATTTCTGCACTCCCATCACATTTCCGTTCACAAAAATTGTGAAAACAATCCAGATTTGTGATGAAAACGCAATAATATAATTAAATTTCGACGTTTTACATTTAAATTAGTTTAATGAAATTGGCCCAAGCAAGCTAGCGAATTACACTCATCAACCGTATTTGAGCACGGAGACACGGCTTGTGGTAGCTTAAACATAAACGGCTGAACTAAGGTATTGGATTAAGCGTCTGACAATAGAAGTGGAGTATAAACATGTATGGTGAAGACTGGGCAACACTTACTGTACTGATATCTGCGATTTTTCCGGTGTGGAGACATTACTGGGTGCTCCACATTGACGGACATGTCGCGCGTGTATGATTCTGGCTCCATGAAGGCACCGGGGATCTTGCAACAGACGCCTGCTTCTGTGGGACAGCAGTAGCCGGTTGGACACTCGCTATCCGTCACGCAAGCGAGGTTGATGGATGGCGTGTTGTCGGGACAGTTGCCTAGAACGTGATAGGATTAGCTGGTTTGGATTTGCGTGTTATCAGCTTGGGGACTGTATTATGTGGATTTCATTGCATATGCTATTCGCGATGAATATCGAGGAGTGGCTGTGGTCGGAATCGAAAAATATCCCGAGGCCAGTTAGGGTTATATTATCGAGCTGAGGCCAGCAAAGGACCGCACAGCATTTGCAAAAGTCGACTTTTATTCCACTTCGGTGTACTGAAGTTGAACTAGCATGGGGCTTGAAGAAAGAAATTTTAGGGTCTGATATAGCGCATGACCGATAATTGACAAAATATTGGACTTCTGCTCAGATAGAGCACGATCCTCCAGGAATCAACATGAAATATATTTCATTAAATTATTTTAACGATCTACACTCGCAACTCGGGTTACCGTTATCTGAGCTTCGGCTTTACATACGAAAAAGTCGTAATCTCAATCGTAGCTGTATGGTGAGTATCGAGACAGGTTTATAAATAAGGCATTAGAGTGAACAACTTATGGCGACGGAGGAGAGGAGTTGCACCAATAAGTTTGGGCTTGTGCAAATCTCCCCAAATCCTGGATTCCGAAATAGTCAGTAAGAGTTTTGAAATTAAAAATTTCTATCCAGCACTGTAATCGAACAGATCCGATAAGCGCGCCTTAACAAATTCTGTGTGCGATCTGACGCTTTACCACTCAGCACGCTGCTTATAACAGTAATGATCACAGTTATGGCTATAACGGCAGTGTAAAATATGTCATGCGACAGATTTAATGTCAACTGCCAAAGAAGGGAGCGCCCTTGTTAACTCTCCTAAGCATATCTTCACTCTGTGAAGAACTCATTTGTCTCAAAGAAAAAACTGAATAAACTTACGAATCACTGATCGAGGAGGAGCTGCTGCTGAGGGAGGGGCGGCTGCGGCTGAACGAAGAGCGGTAGACAGCTCGCAGCAGTAGCCGTTGATACACTCTGAGCCCTGCGCGCATGGACTGGTAGCTGAGCATTCGTTGAATGTGCAAACTACGTCACCTGCACTGCCATCTGAGTTGCCCCTTGCATTCGCAAGATGCTCGCCTGAATTCGAATAAAGTTAAACGACTCGCTCATGACAAATTGTGACATTATGAATCTTGAAACGAAAGCGCAGCGCTGAAATAATATATCTGAAAACAGCAAGTTTATTTGCATGCACACAATTACTTCATGCACAAAACACACTGAAATTCGACATATTTTCAGAGTATGCATGACAAACAGTGTGCATTGAACAATCTGCAATGACAGTTTTGAGCAAGCGGGACAGACTTGGAATGCAAAAGCTAGCAACCTCCACCTCGCTGACATCTGCTGAGGATAAAACTGAAATTACATTTGTCCAATAATATCATTTGCTTTTTGTTTGCCGTAGCTTAATACAAATTAATTTACTCAAGACGATCAAATATTTATTACATCACAAGTTTTCTAATTTGCCCTTGGTTGTCCCCAGAAATAGAAACTGGACGCTCTATATACAGAATTTTTGCACTAAGAAGGCAGTGCTCTCGGTTGTTCCGATAGGGATGCTAATAAGCGTCTGTAAAGAGATGAATTCTCAATTAAGCAACGTTTTCAATGCTGCGACGCGCAGTCTGTAGTGGCCGACTGCACGCTGCGAACAAAGTATGCAAGCGTTGCATAATTACAA
This sequence comes from Plectus sambesii, assembly GCA_002796945.1. NCBI lineage: Eukaryota > Metazoa > Nematoda > Chromadorea > Plectida > Plectidae > Plectus > Plectus sambesii. The sequence goes on along the minus strand of NIUQ01000236.1, from coordinate 56,294 downwards.
CAATACGTTGCAATAAATTCCCCCTCTGCAAGTCTAACGCTGCAGCACTGAAACACCCAAAAATTCAGCGCACATAGGTAAAAAGAGATATTTTACTGGTACTTAATTTGGTTAACGTTCACTTTAAACTAGCCAAGCACCCCAATTCCTTTTGGATTCTTGCCTATCGCTTGGGCGCTTAAAGCTTCAAGTTCAAGAAGCACAAGCGCCAGCAAGCCAATCCAGGTAGGCCTATATAATGGGCTTGTGCAAGGTTAACTTTAAAGGCGGATTGCTTTTTAGACTGTTCCGCACCTGATTTTGATCAAATAGGAGAGGTGCGGGCAGTTGGGTCTCAGAAAAGAGGCGCCCAGCAGATCAAGCGTAACCAGGCAAACACAATCGAAAGTCGTCGGTACACCGGACTGGAAATAGCTCTTATCCTCTGCGCAATATATCTCGGTCGCTACTTAACGCGCGCTAGTCTTTTTTCTTTCTCTGTCTCTCTCTCTCATCTCTCTCATCTCTCTCGCGGTAGCAAGAGTGCCTTTTTTTCACTTATGCGCCGCACGCTTACTCGCAAACATCCTCGACTACCGACACGCGCTCGCAGTACACACGAATGAGGTACTTCTGTTTGCCCGGATGAAAAAATTGCTATTGCTTACCAGTTTTTGACGAATTCTGATCCGATCCTCTGACTATCGATTTACGGCTCGAGTTGTCTGGCTTTGAATCGGTGCACAAGGAAAGTGCTTCGAAACATTTAAGAGTATAGGTTTTTGCAGGGATACGCGGCTACGTACTTCGCACAGGTTTTTAACAATCGCTTACTGAGGCAAGTTTCAAGCCAAGCATATGACTGTCTCACTGATTGAGTGGCTCCTCTCCAAAAACTTTCAGAATGTTCTCTCAGGCATCATATTCCGTGTCCCCTTGGGTTTTTGTATCATTTTATGACTGTGATTGCGAACTGCTGTTTAAGTTTTTGATATTTCAAAGTTGCGTAAAACGGTTAACTGCAAAGTTAAATTATTTTGCAAAATTACTGTAACCAGGGAGCACATTTTTAAAAAATCATTCAACAGTCCTAAAAAGTCTGACTGAAAATAAATTACAACGTTTTAGTGAAGTGTTCATTCAATGCTCTTTTATTTCAGCTGAACGCAACAGCGTCGAGTACTATACTTCTATTAGTTGCCACTGTTAAAAAACGGCATATAAAACTAGTGTTTGCCTTAATATTTTGATGTTATTTTTGTCAAGACATTTTTGCCTAGGAAATTTTGTGTTTAACGGAACTCTTTTATAAATGGAATACATCATATGAGAAATCATGATGACAACAATATTCAAATATTTTTATTGGATAGTCCGTAAATTTTGAGAGATGTGAATACGATTTCCAAAATTTCCAATAAGTCTCTGTCCACAAATTTATACTCATTACTAGAGTTACTGGACGTGTTTGTAAATGCAGTAGCATACTGAATTGAATGGGAGATAGCAGTTAATTTTGTGCTTTGGATTTTTATATTATCAGTTTATAAGTCGGTTAACTGCCCTCTCAGCGCCTACTTTGCACTCAATGTTGATTTACTGATACTCAATACGGATAGTGATATTAAATGAAATTTATTCAAAGTTTAAGCTTCGAAAGAAAGGATTTTATCTGCGATTGCCTCAATGCGTTCGCACCGCTTTCACATTATGCTAGCCATCACTTATCGTTCACTATCCATAAGTCACTTTTCGAAGAATTATTACCGCCACAAAAGCTTTCCATTGAGTGAGTGACAGTGACTATTTGGAATTACTATGATTTCATTCCCAGAACATGAGTCGAAAACTTATTGGAGCCACAATATTCCTGTTAGAAGATAGCCTTGTTGATTGAACAAGATTATAGCATCATCCGATTGAGCATCGATCAAAAATGACTTTACTGAAATAATGCGTAATAGGGCACTCAATGGAACATGCACGGAATAGTGATTCATCAGGCTATCATCGGATACTTAAATTGTCAGCTGTCGGCACATTGACAACTGCTATACATACCGCACCTAAGTGTGGCTGTTCCGTGGTAATATGAAAATATCATAGTTTTAACTGAATTTCTCAGCCTACTATATTTATTCCAATAAAGTGATGTCTTTAATAGTGAGAATTTAACGGCCATTTGTAAGTATAATTTTCATGATTGTTTGTGGATGAAAGGAAATGCTTGACTTTATGAAGGCGACTGCTTCAGAATCTTTCATGTACGCGCGCCATAATGGTTTTCGTTCAATTTACGTCACATGCTACGATAAATGCGATTTCCAGATCGTCTACGCAAAAGATATTCTTTTCTGTTCGATACTTGAAGATTTTTTCAGAGATGGCTCGAGTACTTGAATAATCGAACAAAAAGACATAAGCATTTTGCCATAAACTAACTATTAATTTAGTTAACGCTGTTTTTAATAAAGTTTACTTGTCGAGCAGATATCTGAATAAGAGTGATCATCATATTTATCACATAAACCGTTATCTTACAATCGCTGAACAAAATAAATTCCGCAGAAGATGTTCGAATTTATACGATATGTAGTTCCATAAGATGATTGCACGCTTGTCATCGTTCGGCTTTCAGAGAGTTACTGACGAAATTGTGATTTTTTCCAGGATGTCTTATAGATTTCACCAGGAAGAAAGAGTAGCAATGATAATTATATTAGTCGACATTGATTGCAGTATCAATCCTTTTAGTAATAAATAAAGGCGTTACGAATTTATAGAGCCACAAAGTTTATCGAGTACAGTGAAGTATTGCCTTCAAGTATATGTGATGTTTATTAGTGGCAAATCGTCTCATTAACGCTTCACTAAGGAACACAGTAATGCTGTAAATTATGAGTCATCTGTTTCGTGTAAAAGTGCTCCGCGCCTAATTTTTGCCACAGTATCGCCGTTCGATTGGTGGTTGCGCATTACTCGATGCGAAAATTCGGTAAGTCGACGCAAAAGTATAAATAAAACTTTAAATGTAATCTGTATTTGCAATTGTACTTCTTCCTGAGAGTCGAATGAAAAGGAAAACTGTTTGGCTGTTGCAGTTCATTATCGTGTTTCATTTCCATATAATATTTTATGAGATAGGTGAGCATTGTTATCTCGGTACATTATTACTAGATATTAATCATTTAAAAATCAGGAAAAGCGGTTGCAGTGCGTTTGAAAATTGACGTTTTTGCCTTTATTGGCTTGGCATCAGCCTTGGGGTATCAAAAGCCAGCCCTTCGCCGATTTTTTGCAGAAAGTTTGTGACAATAGCTCACAAATGAAGTACCAAAAAGGGTCCACACCAGCGGTTGTTCAAGGGGGATTTTACAGTACAAAGCGTCTCTCATCACCCTGGAAAATTTGTATTGATTTACTGAGAATTTTTCAACTTTGGTTATGTTTTTCATGAAGAAAAATGTTATTCTCAACTAGCAATATATTCTTTGCATAGTTATTTGAACTGATTCATAATAAATGAGTTCTGAGAGTGTTGAAGAAAAAAGAAGCTGAGGAAAATTTCTACATTGCAAGTATGCGTACTTAAGAGTAGAGCTCTAAGTAAAAAAATCAGCTCACGTTGGTTTACTAAAAATCATATCCTGATCAGTTTTTGCTCGAGAAATCTAAGCTGGGCTTGCGGCTGATGGTGATTGGTGCGATCCCCCTCTTTCCACCCTCCCTAGAGGAGGCTGCCGCTCGGATCCTGCAGATTTGGGAGTGAGGAAAAATATTACATTATCAAGTGTAAATGCTATCTTTAATTTGCTAAAGTTTTAACGTGATGACTTTGTTAGAAATCAAAGATCAGCAGAAAGTTTTGAAATGTGGGGAAAGTGATAACTCCTCCAACCTCTTAATCTTAACTACTTCTAAATTAACATTCATGCATTTACAACATACTGTAGATAACATTCCCGATTGCGCAACTCCTAATCAACATGTATGAGAAAGAGTAAAATATGATTCACCGTCATCAATCTTCCACTGATGTAATCGACACTCGGCAGTCACGCTTATCGTACTTTTACTTTCATGGCAGTGTGTGCATCATGGCACGCCTCAGTGCGTGTACCTTTCGTTCATTATTTGAATGCCAAAGTTTTCGTAGAAAGTGTCGATCTGACTAATGACTGAATCATACAGCATGCTCATCCTGCCCTACACATCGCATTGAGTTCATCATCTCATATATGCAACAAAGAACAAGTGCTCAGCCATTATTTTGTAAAAACAAAATGAAAGATTTAGACACTAAAGACAGATCATTTCATAGGAGTGTTATCGATATGTCGAGGGAAAAATAAACTGAAAAGGTGATAATAACTATTTTACATGCCCCTAGGTCCATGTGTGACTCGCCATCGAATCGACGATGAGCTCATTTTGCACACCTTGCCCATAAAGAGCCAGTGTTTTTATTTAAAGCAAAATATTTCCCATTTAACTTTGCTCCATGAAATATTAAATATGTCATATTTATTTTCATCCGTAAATAAATAAAATCATCAGATTAAGTCAAAGGCAGACATGAAATACGAGTATGAAATAGTGCAATCAATCGATAATACAATAACTATATTTTTTTATGTATTAAATGTTACATTGATTGATCGCAAACTATTCTGTGTCTTTCAGGAATATTCGGACGGGTAATTTTCCTGTTAAATATAGAAACCGAAATATTGCAGTTTTTTAAATAGCCCGTGGCTTATATTTGAAAAAGTGGAAGATGTAATCAATGTGAACTATTGTGTGTTCTCCATTTACTGCCCCTAAGAAATGTTATTGTTTTAGCAAACTGAAGCATTCAGACAGTTTGGAAGAAGCGAGAGAAGAGAACGAGGTGTGGAAAGGATGGATCCAACCATGTACTCATTAGTGAATACAGGACCGGTTGCTAATCAAAATGTGGGACTATCGCTCGATCAAATAATTCAGATATGCACACACATCTCGACTGAAATCAATAATATTCAAGATTTTCTGGTCAACGACGAAAAAGAACAGCGTCGGCTTCAATGTTTGTTGACTTATGTTCTGGTATTTTATCGAATATGTAGCGTAGAAAAACTAGTTCACATGAGTTTTAAAATGGCGCTAAGAAAACTTCCGCTTGAATCCTCCGCCTTCTGAATTGACTCCATTATTATTAAAAGAAACTCTATGAAAAATTTGCGATTATTTCTCCTTTAAAGTTCGCCTTTTTTCATCAGATATCCTCGAAGCTTAACAGAGAACTCGTCTTAATTTAGGGTAATCGAAGGCGGACACTAACAACTGGCTGGCGTATTCGTCAGTTTCACTGCATATGCGTGATTACACTCTTATCTCAGTTTCTCTCTCTTGCGCATAAACGAAATCAATTGCGGTGAATTTTCTATTCAGAACTCATATCGCTGCTGCCACTCCTTCATGGTAGAAGGCCACTGCACCTTTCTGTTTATTTCGAGTTGCAGCGTAGTTTAAAAACCAATTAGAAGCGTTTACGTCTCAGTAAACGATATGTCACGAAAAAGAACGGGGCATCCGCTGCTTTTAGCAGAATTACTTTTAGGTATTTATCAACAAGGAAGAAGTGGGAACACTGCGCTAACGTCGGAAGAAATGACTCATCTTGCACACGCAATAAATCACTGTCAAGTAAGACTGGCTGAGAGACGAGCAAAACTAGCTTCAACAACAAGAGCGCTGATTGAAAGAATCAGCGTCGGTACAACGCTGCTGCAGAATACTCAACTGATCGACAATCATATTAAAGTGTGGCGGGTAAATCAAAAGACTGAGCAGATCGGAGCACCCTTTATTGATCGCGAAATGGAGCTCGACTTTATTCATGCGCAGTAAGGTTGCTCTCTTATACTTTGTAGCTGTTATTGCTAATAGTAGACAGAAGTCGAATGCGGATCTGCGAGAGAGGGCTACTTTCTTTCAAAAAGGAAATATATTATTGAGGTTTGAACTTTGTTATATCAGTCAACTGAGACTAGTTTTTAGAATACTGGTAAAGTGGGACCCTGAGAGAGAGAGAGAGAGATGCGCTGAACATTCCCCGTTTAATTCGTGCCTTTCTTTATTTTTGTCCACTTTCTACTGCGAGAAATGTAAATAATTTACTTACCCATAATATTTCATACATAATTTTATAGGTTTGATAGTTTGCTCGGTTATCTCAGCGAGCTTCGCAAAATCGCCTATTGGATAGTAGAGCAACTGGGAGAGCATTCTGATGGTAACTATGGACAAACTGAAGATTCAATCGGTTGCCTTCATAATTGCATTAGTCAGTTGGAGAATTTATGTCAGCAACTTCATCAACAGTAAGTCAGCAAAAGTGTGCTGTATCATTGACTGAGAACTCGACAAACAACTGTGGCAAGAGCAAAAACATGATTCACTCTTTTTAATGGTATTTCTTTACGATCACTATTGCTAACATTATATTTGATACCTTCCTTTTAGCTATGTGTCTTGTTTATAGCTTTTGAAAGTTTTATCAACCGCTTTCTAGAAAAAATGCGCCTTGTAATCTTCATTTTGCGTTTAGAACTCCGCTTGTTACAAAGCAACCCGATCCCATGCAGAAGACGACAACAAAAATCAATGAACTGGAAGTGCACTTTTTGGGGACCGAAATAATGGGCATCAAGCAAGAACTAAACAATGCCGAAGTTTCGGTTGATATTATCACAAAGGAAGATGCGAGAGAGATCGTAGCTGCCACTGCAGCCGGTCAATTTAATTTAAAGAATGTGTAAGTGCAAATACTTCTTATAAGTTGACGAATGGATCGATAGGAAGATAATTGTTCCCCAATTTATGGGTGAATAGCAAGCTGTAACGGCGAGCTTCAAAGCAGATAGCTAAGTTGGAGGACCATCGGGTTAACGGGGGAACAATGAGGCTATGTTAAACTGCGCCTACTATTCAACCAACGTTTTTGCAATCCTTTGGGAAACTTGGATTTAAGATCGAAATGTTCGCGCAGAAAACGAAAGAGAGCAATTTCAGTAGCTGAATATTTAAACAAGTGCTCTTTTATATTACTTGCCATTGGTATATTATTCAAGGCATCAAAAAATTATTTTAATTCTTAGGAAACCTGTCGGATCGATTAGTCGAAGGGTGCAAAGAGTGGTAATGAACGAAAAGGGACAGATGACTGTCAAATGGTGCGAAAGTGTATGTTTTCTCTCTTATAACTACCAGTTTCATCCAATTTATAATATGCTGCTACAGAAGTTGGAAAAAGTTGATCGACGAACGAATATTGGGCAAATATACGTCTTCCTATTTCGCTGCAAGTCGCAGAATGGCGATATCTGCTCTTGGGTCAGTAATGGTTGTGATTTTACCCCTTGCAGCAATATTCCAGTTCTTATTTTCTTGAAACTATGATCATGCTTGAAGCTTTTCTTCTGCAAAGATTAGTTAAGTTGGAATTATTTTAGTAAAGTATACCTTTGTAGCTTTATTAAAAACTTTCATTGAAATTTTAATCACATTTCAGGCATTATCGTTGCCCTTCATGGTTACTGTAAACAGATCTCAGGACAGTGAGTTGTATTCCGCAATATTTTGGCAAAGAGCCTTCGGTTCCATCGACTACGTAAGATGTTTAAAACAATTATAAGCACTAGCTAAGCTAAATCAGTCCGTACTCTTCCAGTTTCGTTATAATTGCGACGGTTTGCGAGTTCCTAAAGTTTAGAGACAGATCAGTTTAAGTCAATGAAACAGAAATGTAGTATTGTAGAAAAAGAAAAGAAAAAGTAACTCATCAGGTTTAATTTTTTCTGGATAAAAGATGATTGAATTGAAAGTAGTAGCTGTGATTTAAATTCTGATGTGTTTAACTTGGTTCAACTAAATCGTGTGCCAAAGGAAATCGCTTCTGATGTTATAATTGATGCAAATGGTTGGTGTATAACTTGCGACCATAATGTACGATAACTCAATTATCGGCACATATTACATGTTCATCTGAAAAAAGCTGTGTAATTAATTATACATAGTGGAAAATATTATCAGCATTTTGGAGTTTCGGAGTATTTCTTAGTTTCGGAGGTGTTTTGCTAACATTTATTTGCTTTCGGTCATTCAATTAGTCTTACATTCACTCTAGGATGGAGATCTTGAAGAAGAGTCGTTGGTTGTTTCATGGTCACATTTAATGCAGGCTCTGACCTGCCAATTTAAAGCAATAACGAACGCCAAGAGGTTATTAAACCAAAGCGACATGCAGTATATAGCCACGAAAGTGTTTAAATCTGCCGGTCACGGCGATTTCGCGCGAGATGGAGGATTCGTCACGTATAAAATGTTTGCCAAGGTGAGCTGTAAAGGATAATTTTTAAGCTTCGCCACGTTCATATTAATTAGAACTCAACAATTTATGTTACAATCGCATGTAAGAGTGTGCATTATTAAGAACGATATATGGAAGCGGGACTATCTTTTATTTGAGGTCTTATAGAAGAATATTGATAACATAAATTGGCCTCCAGACAAGGATTTTCGGTCAAAGATTTTCATGCCTCTGTGTCCTCCTTAGACTTTTCTTTTTACCACATTAGTAAACAACACCTTAAAAGTTGACTCTGATTCTTCCTTTGTCCTTTTTTAAGTGCTCTTCACTAATCTTGAATTTTGCAGGACAGAATAAGCGAGCAAGTGTCGTTTTCGTGCTGGGATTGGATTTTTTCCATCATGCAGTTTGTCAGACAGAAAGAAGTACTCAAGTTTTGGGAGAAAAGTTTGTTTTCTCTTATTCTTTGTTCTGTTAACCGGATCACTATAACTGAAACAACTGATCGATCATGTTTTACGGTTATCAACTCTGCATTTTTGCAAAGTTTGCTTTCTTTTTCACCTTCGAGGCAAATATGTATTTAATATTTGCACACACTATGCATTTTAATCATTTAGTGGAAATTTTTACTAAAGAATGAATGAACCATACAGATTTCAATTGAAGAGGTTGTGTCGCGCACACATCGTTATGCGACTACTTTTAAAAAGTTAGAGTACAATATTGTTTTAAGCTTGATCCTGGCGAGAACATAAAAATTAAATTTTCTTCTTGATGACGAAGAAATGTAGAGTAGTAATAGAAAAAACGCCAAATGGATCATATTTCAGATTGGCTATTGGGTTTTATCAGCAAAAAGGATGCGGAGGAGAGAATGGACGCGCTTGATTATCCGACTTTACTCCTTCGCTTCAGCGATTCGCAACTAGGCGCTCTGTCGATTGTTTGTATGATAGAGGTCCGCGCTAATGGGATGAAAGGTATATTAAAACTGTGTTAATAGAGGTCTCATTTGGTGATGCTTTTGAGCAGCAGTCAATTCAAGTCTCGCCGAGTTATTCAATGTCCTGCAGACAATGTATCAAAAGACACATATGTAATATTCTATTAGCAGAAATAAATCTCGCTCTTAAATAAACCCCGCTATCCAAGAGGTTCTGTACCGACCAGCTGCTGAACACAATTAACCTAACTGAGTCTTTTAAAGGAAAAATACAGTCGTATCTACAGTCATCAAGGGAATAAACTTTATTTTGTATCTCACTACGCATGAAAGGTTGACTTAAAATTATATAACTTTATATTGTAATTAATAAACTGCTAAGCTGCCGTCTGAGCTGATAAAAAATTTCGGTACGTTTCCTCGAGCTTGTAGCGACCACCATAGCCCTTCAAATATGCGATAATATTGTTTTTCTTTAAAACGCATTAATAAAAAGGCCCCTTTTACCTAATTTGGTCTTTGACTTTGTTGAATGAGCCACTTCATCAGTCACTCCGTACTTTAGCGCTTTGTCTGCGGAAAATGAAAATATTTTTTCCAGCTACTATTTTGCAGATCGGCGATTTCTACACCTGATACCTTTTTTTCTCGATGACTTGCAAAAGCTTTCACTTTCGGAAAGGATTGACAGTTATCAGCTGAAAAATATTCAGTAAGTATTTCCTAAATGATGTTGATGCGAAAGATTTAATGAGAATTTTACCATTTTACTCAATGTCTTATTAACTGTACCGTTTCCGCCTTTAATTACACACTTACCAACTAAGAACATTTTAAACAATGAATTCTTATTTACCGAATATTTATGTTCATTAAGTATGTGTTTCTTTCAGTCATCTCTATGCAAACATCGATAAACAGAGTGTCATCGGCAAAAAGGATAACAGCGCTCCTTGTCCAAATGGCTATGTGTCAACTAAAGTTGTAATGCGCGTAGTCGGGTAAGTACAGAAAGATATTGTCACTTCAACGTTTGCCATCTTCAGAATGAACAACAAAGTCAGGGAGAATCAACTGCCGACTACAGCAGAATGCCGTCGAAAAGCTTCTTGCCCCATTAACGGTCATGCAAATGAATGGTAAGATGTGAAATATATCAAAAATTACAAAAGTATGAGGAGCAAGGAGTGTACTGCAAAGGAGTTTCAATTAAAAAGCTCCAAATTCTAGAGTTTCTGAATTATGTTCAATGCTGAAGGGGTGCGCTGACGAACAGTGAGTAACTGATAATCTGCATTAACTTTTTTCGTCTATATTGATGAAATAATCGATAAACTGCGGCAAAATTCATGCTTTATTCGCCTATTGAACAAATTTTTACTGTTTTGATTGAGTTGAGTTATGTAATAATAAGTAATCATGATTACGGTCTTAAGGGAGGATTCAAATGCAAAGAATTCATTTGCCAACAATCGACACCCTTGTTACGCCTCTTCGCCTACTGATCATGTATATAGTTCGTTGTGAGTAATTTTTAAAGTAATTTTTAGCTGCAATAGTTATTGAAATGAGTTTGGTGACAAGTAACATTCTCTTTAAAACTTTTAGACATATGGGGTTTTCGGTTTGAAAGAAGTGGTCTCAAAAGGGTGTTTGACTGGAAATTTGACAAAACACACGCGCATGTCACAAATGATAACTAATCGCATTAAATGCAAATGTGCTTATAACAATTTTGGTTACAGCTGTTGTATTAATAGGTTCCAGACTGAGACATGGCGAGCACGGTTGCCTGCCATATCTTCTGCTCATTGAGCGCTTTACTGTTTTAAAGCGTTTAGAAGAGTAATGGAATAAATTATGTGAACAAATAAATGAATCGTATATAAATTGTTTGATCGAATATTTGTAACTGAAGTATTTTTTAGGGGACAAGAGATAGTGAGTACAGCGGATGATTGTCAAACCGAGCTCTGTTTGTCAATAAATGACATCGGCATCGCCGGCATGACAGCGACATCACAAGTAGCTCCCGTCTCACAGCGTAGCAGTTGGGCATACGATGAGTAATATTTTGAATTTTCTCTGCATTGTTATTGTTTCGAAGCTACTATCGGAAGTATAATTTTAAAACTTATTGTTATATTAACTCATTCAAAAAGAAATTAGGAAAGCGACCAATAAAGTAAATTGCGTAGCACGAGGATTGCGTGGAGAGCAATGAAAAATTATGTTTATTATTATTATTTACGAATTAGCGCTGACGGTTACCGTATTTATTCTAATAGTACGACACTCTCTAATAGTACGACAGTCTCCAATAGTACGACAGGGTAGAGAGGGATCGAAAAATAGTACGACATGTCGTAGTATTAGAATAATTACGGTATAACATCCATCACACTGATGCAATGAATATCCTTATAAACTAAGCTCCAACGAATAACTACTAAAATATAATATACGAGGAAGGTATAGTCAGTGACTCTCTGTTTCTCAAAGTCTCAACTGCTATTGGTCCTTTGCAATGGTCTCAGCAGAGCGTGGCGCGCTAAATATATAATAACTGGCGCCATCGTGTGACCTATTCAATCGAATAAGTTTACTCGAATATGTATACGAAAGATTTTGTTTGCAAATTTAGGTCACCTTGTTTCACCGGGACTTTGAAAATTTTGCAATTATTTTAGAACAATGCATAGCTCAAACAATGCATTCACTGAAAACAGCATTGATCAGATCGATTCACAGCAGACGGTGCCGGAGCAGATCGAGTCGAAAAGCGGGCGTCTCCCCCCAATCGAAACATTAATTCGTCGTGAATCGGGTCGGCAGAAATTGAATCCAGCAGCGAAGGTGAAGATGACATGTGTGAACGGTGATTTCTCTGCTTGTTGAGCTCGCACCTCCATCGTCAGTCGAAAAATGTAAAATTTTAAATATCTGAAGTTGTCAAATCGGTGTATGCAAGAGTGGGAGGGACCTTATTATTCACGTTCCATCCATCTTTCTTTAAAAAGAGAGCGGTGAAAAACATGCTCTTTATTGCTCTTGAATATGCACCCTGCTTGGTCGTTTTGTTCCTATTTAATCAAATTTGGAGGTGCGGATAATTTCGACGATTGGAAGGAGACGATGGCGTCATTATTCAATCGTACAAAATTTGTAAAAGCTTGTGGATGGGCTCTATATCTCGGCTTTGATGATGTCATTGATGGTTAGTAAAGCGCACTGTACAAGTATACTGAATTTACTCGTTTTACAGGTTGCTCAAAAATGTGTTGTGCCTTGTTGCCAATATAATTGCATTCCATTCGTTCTAATATTCCTTTTAGCATATTAAACAATGCACATGAATTTACGTAATGATAGCGAAACTATTATTTACGCTTCAATCTTGAGTTTTAGTCTTTGTGAACTGTACAGATGAACAGTATTCCGCAGTCAATGCCAAACACCGTGGGATCTTTTGTTTGATTCGTACCCACATTTGATATAGTTGAGGGTGGATTATCAGAAAAAGGTTATCACGGCTCGCTTACGGCTATACCACTGAAAGTACGCCATCCCGGCCGATCTGGCAAGTCAAGCAACGTTGGGCCAGGGTAATACAAGGTGTCCCAAAAAATACAGCATCAAAAAGGAGGCATTTGTAAGCAATTAACTTCATCATTCGTGCAATCAAATTCGGAGGCGTCTTCGATTGATGTGTGACCAGTGCTTGCATCAAATTTCTGTCAACCATCACTGCAACTGTCACTGTGATGACTTATTCAACGGTTGAGATTTGCTCGCATATCAGTACACGTGATCATCAAGCGCGAAAATAAAACAGCATTTAATTTTAGCAGTCTTTCAAATTAAAAACTGCTGAACAGATAATAAGCAGCTTCAAAAAATCGTATTTCGACAGAAAAACTCATCCTGCCTTCAGTCAATTGACTAGTTGCTCATGTATCTCATGGAACTGACTCGTCAAAAACAAAATTATTGTTCAGGCGATTCATATGAATTATGGAAATTTATCACTGGGATCGCTGTGAGTCGAGAGGTAACGAATGTAATCAATCAGGTAATGGTGCTACCTGATTCACTTATGCAATTACTAAAGTACAGGGAAAGGTAATTATTTAAAAATCTTTGCTGCTAAGCATGTTCTTCCAACTTGTTTGAACTTACTGTATCGCTGTAATACTACGGCAGTTTTATCAATTGATTCTTATAGAGTTCTTATGTATGTATTATTATAGACAAGGGCACTCGGGATAACTTCATCAGCATTAACCTACAAGCCGCCGGTCATGCCCTCAAAATCCAATCCTCGTCCATGTCTGATGGAGGGATGCGCTGTTGTTTTTCGATATCCTGATTAGCTCCTGTCTGCCTATTGCTTTGCTGAAGCGTCGCTTAGAGATGATACCAATAACAGCATTTTTCACCGTCAAGTGCATGTTTGATCAATGCGGAAATGAATACGAGTCCGCCGAGTCCATGGGACGGCTGACGTTGATTCGGTCGTCATGGACGTATGAAAGTTTTGTGATCATACGTCAGCCCTATCGATCTTCACTCAAACTCGTGAATTTACTGGAGGTCTGAACTGCGCAGTATTAGAGAGATGTTGATTCAATCCAGAGCGGACTGCTAGCGGCTGATTGTAGATTGTAGGTTAATTTAACCGCTACGAACTCATCACCCTCAGCCCCTTCCTTTAGCCGCTGACTTTTCAATCATTTTACGATGTTATGTAACACCAGATCTACCTGGTTCCGTTGATGTTCCGTCTTATCATAACTTCTTAGTGATACATAGTTCACATAACAAGGCGTCAACGTGTGAAATACCGTACTTTTCTGAATACAACGGTTCTGCTCTTCGTGCAACTTTTTTCTCAAATGTTAGTGTTTTGAATGTTTTTAGACTTTGCACGGTGATTCTGAAAGCTCAGCTTATTTGAGATAAAATATATATACGGTATTTTATCCAAAATTCAACTGTAGATAAACGTTTGACAGATCAATGGCACTCAGAAAATTGTTTGGACTTCTCTTGCTCGCCAGTTGTCTCCTGCAAACGGTGGCGCTGACGGAGCTGCAATCGCTTTGCGTTGGAGCAAACCAGACGTATCTCGGATCGTCGTGCTATGTTCTGCACGGTACACCTCGTGTAACATATTCCCGAGCTAAAGTTGCATGCGAAGACTATCTCGGGTATAAAGGACACTTGTATCACATTCGAAATGCAGTCATCAAGAACACTACACATCAGTTTATTTTGGTATGTCCGAGCTTTGTTCGTTTCTGTTTTTGAAAGTACTAATTTCCTCTCACAATTATTGTTTTCTCAATTGTGAAACAAAAATGAAAACTTTTCTGATCGTAAGACGACTTCTGTGGTATCTTCCAATCGTACCAAATTATACCTACAAGGTTAGTTGAGGCAGTTGCAGTCGGTCTTACACGCAACGCAAATATATGCTGAGGAAAGCGAAACGTTTGTGCTGCGAAACTCGTTTTGGATACTTTTAATTTGCTCTGTGCAATATGATTGCCATTGCGTGGATTACGGTAGTCCATGCGACTGTTTCTTAATCCACTTTGAAATTATGACCATGCAGTATCCAAAACTTATAAAGATGGGAATTTCTGTCCCGAAAATTGGATCAAATTACTCGAAGCTCGCTCATTGCATGACTTTCATGCAGTTGATCATATGGTTGTGCTCACATTTTAGATACACAGTGATCGATAATGATTATCCCGCTGAAAATAAAATTCATCAAATTTTAACTCCAATCTGTTCCCTAAAATGAGTATATTCTCTTCTTAACTTAAAAACTCCATCTCCCTAGTTCCTCGCCCCCTCATACCCCTAACTGTGCTTATTTCATTTTCAGTCTAATGGTCTAACTGCATCAGACATGAATGTCTGGACCAGTTTCGAACAGTATGACGCAAATGGAGCCCGAAATGCCGGCTGGGGCTTCGCAGAGCGAGACGGGACAGTGACTCCTGCCAGTTATGTTCCGTGGGGATGGAACGGTGGAGGGTGGGAGCCAGTAGGCCCTACATCTCACACTCGCGCTCCTTACGCACCGTATTATTTCGGTCTTAACGATGCCCCAGGCGAAGGCATGGGTAACATGCCATTTATATGCGAATATGGTAAGTTGAAGATTGATTTTCAATTATCCTTAATTCCACTGCAATATAAAATTATCTTAATTAAACTGAGAGGGATCTGAAATGTTTATCCGAAAAGTTGTCAGTCCGCAAACGAAGGTGACGGTTTATTAAGTCTTTTTTGGAATTTATGAACAAGTTTTATGAAGAGCATTACTTTCTCAGAGTTAAATTAGGCTCGCATTCACTGAATAAATGCTTATTGTCATAACCAATTCCTCTCGTGAGAATACCCTTTCCTTTAAAATTGAGCGCAAAAAAGAATTCTTAATAAAAATATATATTTGAGTTGCTTAATTGCAGAAGAAGCGAACAAACACATTGTTACGAATCTGGAAAAGTCCTGCGCTGCTCTCAATCGATATCATACCTATGCCAACAAAAAATGCTATGTCATGCACGCGGAGCTATTAGCGTACTCCGCTGCTAAGGTCGCCTGCACTGATGTTCTCAATTATAACGGCCATTTGGTTCATCCTCGGTCGAATGAACAATTGAATATCCTCAATAACTTTATGCTGGTAAGAAGAGTGTTCTTTTTTCAACCGTATATTTTCACGAGCAATACTTGAGACAATGGTGTGGAATTATTTTCAATACAGTAAAATTACCGGATATCTTAGGCTGCCGGCCCAGTAAGTGAGATTTATATCGGTGTTGAGCAAACCAACTTGACGGCTGCTGACTCCAAAACAATTGGCTGGTATTATACCACTCCGAGCAAGAGTAACGAGCAAGCTACGTTTCTTCCTTGGACTCCTACAGAACCGGACGGCGGTACTGGCAGCAATAATGTCATTTATATCAGTGGAAGTCGGTCATTCTCTGACGTTCCCGCGACGAAAGCAAGGGCGTTCGTCTGTGTATACGGTAATTTTTGCATAAATTGTGTGGACAGTCAGAGTGTTTGTCTCTTTGTCAGTCCGTACAATATATACAATTCATAAAGAAAGAGCATTAACGTTATATTTAGCTTATCTATTATTACTTTTAACAATTTAACGATATTGCATCTATTCGACGCATCTTTACCACGTTCATTACATTGTGAGCTCATGAATGAAATATTGCTCTCACTGATTAACACGATTTTATTGCAAAAATTACATCGATGTAATCTTTCAGTTTCTTTATGATCACTGAAAAGTGCTGACTATGAAAACAAACCATATATTTCACTGTAAATTTTAATTCTCTTGCAGATGACATCATGTACAGTCTGAAAGTTTCAAACAGTGTTTCGCAGTCAAGTTCCTTTAGTCAAATTGCACAAACATCGAATGCTTCTTTGGCAAAATGCACAAGAGACTGTCGAATCAATCAAGCTTGCTCATCGTTTGCCTACTCCTTGTCAACGTCGACATGCCAATTGTTGGCTTCATCTTCCTCCAGTGGAAATTTCTCACTCGCCGCCAGTTTCATTATGTATACACGACAATCACCTTGATGCTATGACTGAGAACGTTACTGAAGCTCCTCGCGATTGCAAAAATTGGGCAATCCCACAAGGTATCCTGGATAAAGATGAAATCGATTATAGCGGCTTAAGAAAGGACAGTCTTGTCATTGCTGAACATAAATATAATCTCTTTCTTTGAATCAATCCATATTGTTCGATCCAGACTTTTTCATTCCTCACTTACCCCTCAACTTTTAAATTTTCTGTTTTCCGCAGTGTTTGTGTTTCATGCTTTCATAAATATTGTGACAAAATACTCTGGGAAATCTTTCGACCAACGGTTGATTTGTACCTTCAACATCAGCTGCAACTCATATAAGTTTGCCTCGTAAACCATGTTTCGTGAAGGTTCGATGAATTGGAAGAAAATGATTTCTTTATGTATACTTTAAACGTAACTGCACAAATAATTACTGTTCATTTCGAGCGTTCAAATAATAAAACGTTGTAACATAACCAATGGGTACGGCTGTATACCTCATCCTGTACAGCCCGCGTGCGATGACGCGATGGCGCAGTCGGTAAGAAGCCTGACTTCCAATTTCCTCGCGTCAGGTTCGATGTCGCACTAGTACTGGCTGCTCTGCTGTTTCAGTGGCAGTTGCTAGCAATTGATATGTGCAATATTATCACTAGGCAGACGCGTTGTATTTCTTGACAAACGCAAGAAATCGTCAGATGCCCGCATATTGTTCTCTTTTCATCGTGTCATAGGGTTAATTCTTATTTCCTTCACTCAGGAAACAGAAGTACACACGGCGAATCGGAAATTTGTCCGTGTTCAAGATTCAGCAACCTCGTTCTTGCTGGAAAGAAAAAATATTTGCGGTCTAATAAATTAGTGGCTGGATTCGAAGAAAGTTAACTCTTTGCAAAATAAAAATAAGCTATTGTTGAATTTTGCGCGTTTATGAAGAAATGATGTCACCTTTTAGCAATCAATGTCCACTGCTAGTTTTAGATGTGTTCTTGAATTAATGTTGATAAAGGCGATATGTACATGGCTCAAATTAGCCATATCCCCCGTATACTGTCATTATTCTCTCATAATTACATGCTGCACTGTTACGATTCTGCTCTCAAGTTCAAGTTCATTTACACTGCACGAGGAGGAAGCAAATTGTTGTTTTTCGTTCACTAAATATCGTGCAGATGGCTGTGCGAAATCGTTCCTTCGCACCTAATGATGGTGATCAAATTTAGCAAAGGAAGTTGTTGAAAGCCGACAACTGGCGCCATTTGTACTGAGCTTTGCGCGTGGGCAGAGTCATGCGATATGCGATTGATCCCTCTCTTTTCATGAATGTGTCTGCTTGTTTTTCTTCAATTGCGTGCATACTATTAATTATATCACATCGTTTCATTACTTCAGCTATAGAATGGGTAATCACTTGCGCTATAGTTAGCTAGGTCAGATTTGTGAGCGCTACACAGAGCGCATTGCGACTGGGCCTTGCCACTGCTCTTGAAGTTGGCGAAAATAAATATTTCTTGCGTCGGCGATTTCCGCTGCCGCCACTACGGCTGTTCGCGAAGAGTTGCGATCGCTCCTGCCGATCAGTCGAAGTATAGTCGCTCGTATCGTCGGGCTGTACACAAAAGAGACACAGAAAAAGGTGCAAATGAAAAGGGGCATGGCGATGACGGTCAGCTCAATCCAGGGCGCCATGACGACGATCGAGTGTGCAGTGGATGCCGTTAATGCAGCTGATTCTGTCAGATTTCCAGTGAAAACGCGCATTATAATAAGCGAAAAGGCGAAGATGACGAAGTTTGATGCGCTGATTGGAATCATCAACTTGGTTGTCTTCACATTTTCTTGGAGCTGATATCGAATGCTGAGTAGCCGCATTGCGCGGTTCAGATGAGATATCTTCTAAATTGAGTAAACGTTTATATAGACATTCCATCTTGATTCGGGCAGACAGAAATACACTGTCAATAGTTTGTAGCATAAAATCGGGGACCAGCGAATTTCGCACTAGTATAAGGGATTACGTCAATATAAGACTTCAGCACTGTGCATAATATAGAAGACCAAAAAATCGGGATCGCTTAAACCTGCCGCCATTAGCGAATTATCGTTTTAAGAGACACCACTAAACACAATTTTTACAGTATACTCTAATTATTTGGGTACAAACAATCATTCATGGCTTTGCTTGCAATTTCAACGCTTTGGTAGTGTGTGAGAACATTTTCAAGAAGCACTGAGCGCTCACATTTAGCACGACGTATGCAAAAGAGTGAATGATAGCAATTACGCGGCAACGTAGTGGTTTTTGATCGAAATATGCTCCCCTGGGAAAATGTTTTCGATATGAGGTAAACACTTTCTGAGAAAAAGCTCAGGAAGAGCAAATATTTACGGAAGTAAACTCAAGCTTTAATGAATGGCATTACAAGCGCTTAATTTAAATTGTTGGAGACCGCTTTACAGCTTCATAAAACCGTCTACAATGGGGCGCGAATATTTGAGGATACACTCTCCGGTAGTCAGCTGTCGATATTGCATAGATGATTTAATGAATATCATGGGTATCATGGGACTTAACTTAGGTAAAGAGAATGTAATTGTTCTAACTTTTCGAGTTGAGCTGATAATATCTCTAGTAGGCTAACTGAACTTCAGTTGAATGAAATGTATAGTTCGACACGTGTAGCACGTCACTTTAACTCGTATCGGGGAATTCAATATTCAGTTACTTCATATTAAGAAGGCTTTCTAACTAACATTAACGACGGATCGCACCCACTCTTAATATTAAGATTCATGACGCGAAAATTAATTGGTTTGCTGATCATGATAATGACAATTAAGATTTGATCGTTGAATGTTGCTTACTTCGAATCCGAACAGAAATGAATACACGTCTAACTACAACAACGGAGATAGGTGTTCGATACGCCAATCCCAACGGTTCATGAACAAATGTATGGAGCCGCCTGGTCCTCATGGAAGCGTTGGATAGTGGCATGAATGGTGCGTATCGCAGAAGCAGGCCCACTTTAGCGTTTCTACATCTCAATTTGCCAATCTGGAACCATTATTTCGGTTTTTCAGAAACTGAATTTATGGCATGCTTGATGACATTTATTTTTCATAAATCTTTTGTGGGGAGGCCGTGGATGACTGCTGGTCGAACGCTAACGAATAAAATCATAATGTTCTCGGGCAATAAACTCTCAAGATCTCAAACTACAAACGTGAACATATATCGGCTAAATTTATTCAAGATGTTTGAAATCCGCTTCCTATACACGAATGTTTGGGACAATCAAGTAATTGAAAAATGAAACTAACCATTTTTCGTTTGTTGTTTTGCACTAGGCAAACGAAAGCTATCAATCCAAGCAGTTGAGCAGCTAGCATAAATCCTATAAAAATCTCTGATTCCCGCGGATTGGATATTACTCCTTGGCAGTAGGGCATGATATGTCCCCCATCTCTCTGTGGCAGTAGCAAGACGATGATGATCAGCCACTAAAAGTGAAAAATATATGATTCAAAAAGTTATAGTTTTGCTCATGGTGCAAAACCATGACTCAAAAAGCTACGATTATCAATATCACTGAAATAGAGCCCCTTTTGCATTAATTCCCTGTCAAGGCTGGTAGGAAAAAGAGGCTTGAGACTTAATACGAATGGCATCATCAAAACACAGAGGTCACCATGCGGATCAGATTAGCCTTTGCGTATAGCGCCAATCACCTTTGCCCTTTATTCAGCTATATCTTTTTATCAAATGTGATTATGTTTAAAATACATGTACTCTACATACCAGCAGAAATTTTACTTTACAGCTATACGATAATATTATCTTTCAAATGAAGCCCCCTCTCCAGTGAGCTAGTAGACACACATTTCTATGGTCAAATTAGTCTTTTCTTTTCGGTCAAATAAACATTTTTTATTTAAAGAGATCGTTAGTAAAATCAAAAATCATAGATGTAGGTTCCAAATTTTAAAAATCAACCATTAAGCATTTTAAATCACCTGAACTGCGGAGAGGCCGATACCAATTATTGCTTTACCGCCTTCCTCGTAGGTCTTGTATTGAATGGTCGCAATTAACCTTTCGATGGCGAGGAACAGCAAACCGATCACAGGTGGAAGACTGCCGATGGTATAGATAAGTCGCAGATAATGGCATTTTTTTTGACTAACGGCGACGATATTGCAAAGCTCTGATTCGCTTTTGAATGAAAAAACAGCTGTTATATAATAGACAGCGATTATTCCAATGCCACAATTATTGACAGCCGTTGATAGAGAGAGATTTACTAGAAGGCAGCGGGCGTTGAAATGTAAAGCCCGCGTTTTTGCGATCGCTACGGCCAGAAAGATACCGAGCAGCATCGCTGGGAAGGTAGTTATCGCCTGTATGCAGAAGACAGTCGTCATATATGTCTGATTAATGAATAGTTCGTTTACAGTATTGCAAAGTAGTTCGCTTCTCTCCTCCACATTTGAAGTCAGATTCTGTGCCATCTTTAGGGTGGTTTAATTTGAAAGTAAATGAAAGCTTATTATAATCCGTCTGAGACGAATATCGGAAGGGATTTGTCCGAACACTGCGCTATTGCATTGAAGAACTGCTCTCCGCATCAGCGGCGCTTCATTATAACGGTTGCATGCATCTATTTAGCGATTCTCATTGCCCACGCAGTTTTCGTGCTATTCAATGGCCTATTCAGCTTCACATAATCCTGTTAGTTCTTGCAAGGCTGGCCTCGAGAAGCTTATCAGGTTCCCATGTGAATGAGCCGTTGCCCAGAGTAGTAGTGCACATGTGGGATAAATAATAGACATGGAAACAATCGGCCGTTGCTATAGATGGAATGTGGCGGATAAACTTTTTGTGGAATGCAACTGTAATAAAGCACTGCGGGCAAAGAAACTTTGACAAAGCGAGTGAAAAGCTTTTCAATGGCAAAGCACATTTGATCGCAAAAGTTTACTTTAATTTCCTGGGCAGCAATAACTCGGCAATTGCAATGCCGAAATATCCATTAACACTACAGAGTAATCCTGTACATATCGATTAGAGAACATTGGGCCGGTTTCACATCGCGTACTTTAGCTAAAGTCGTACTTAACGCAATGATAAAGGATAGGCCTAAAGTACGCGATGTGAAACCGGCTCAATGCTATTATGCGCAGACTTATTGTGATTGTTCGACCAAGATAGTTTCAAATACGATAGAATAAAGTTCAGATTATATTACTTTATGTTTATTAAGTAAAAACGTGTAATCGTAAGAATAATATAGAAAGTATTGCTTGTATTCAATGCTCTGGCTTACGGTTCTTCGCTTTGCGGCAATGCCAGTTGCATTTTGCGCACGAACCGTTACCGTTATGAAACCAAAACTTGGCTTAGTCATAACTGATGAAGGAATTCTGACAGTAAATTTCTCAAATATATGCCATAAATATGCATTGAATACAAAAGAAATACAACTTTGCAAGCAAAGTGTTAGTCTTGTGTTTAATTTTTTAGTATCACACATCGAAATGCTCTGAACTTTGTAGCTCTAAGAATGTACTATAAAAAGTTGCTCTAGTGGGCATATATGCTGAGTAGGTGAGAAATGTATTATGTACGATAAATATAGAGAGCCTCCTTCCTCTTTCTTGATCTCTAAAATATCTTTCTATTGTATTACGAGCTAAAACGCGCCGAGAGCATATGGAACTACACAAAAGAAAAGATTGCTACTTGTGAAACGAGGCTGCAGATGACGCATAGATTACTGCGAAACCCGATATGGCCAACATGATCACCCTTGTTTTGGTTTATTTAATGTCCAAATATTTTGCATTTTGTGATCTTGGTCACGAGTGATTGAGACATAAGGCGAAAATGAGTCACCGCGCTCTGAGAATTGGCACCCATCGTCATTTTGAACCATCTCTAGTCTGAACTATACTTTCCAAGCAATGCTTCAGCTAGATCATTCGATGAGAAGATGTTTGCCACATCAAACGAGGCTGAAAGCATATATTATGAACTTTGCTGTTCGGCTAACTTAGCTTTAAATCTTGTCAAAAGGTATGGGGACACTTTGGTAGAAACAGATATCAGCAATATTTGCTTGAAAAACTGCACTCGCTACAACATATGTACTATCGCAGTGATTTCGATAGTGCTCCTTTACACCCTCTCATTTCTTTATTACTACTAATTCTTATTGCGCACATGGCCAATTGACTCAACTTTTTATTATGACAGTTCCATAGCCCTTCTCGTTTCTACATTTCTTCTTACTGTTTGTGCTTGCATCGCAATAAATCCACGACCATCACACTAAAGTTAATCCATGCAAATTAAGATCGCAAGTACAGGAGGCAATTTTAAGCGCGACCTGAATCCAGTAACGGCAATATTTATTTTAGACGTATCAATGCACCATCAATAACAACTTTTTTGCAAGATCGCAGAATGCACCGTTAGACATCGACGAGTTTCGAAAGAATGTAATCACGCAAGTTGTCAGAGGAGTAAATCGATAGAAATTTTGCTCAAAGTTCATGTTACTGTTGAAACGTCGCTACTATTTCTGACCATTAAGTGCGTGTCCTTTTGGGATATGATTCAATATGTTCAATGGAGGTAGTATTGTATGATAAAGAAGATGCGAAGACTTTAACGTCAAAATTGCAAGTTTCATTCTCGGTTTTAATGACATGGCTCTACAACTGAGTCGGTACAATATGGAATAGGCACTTCTAGAGAATAGTGTATTCAATATTTATAAACCGGAGCCGGATTATGGCGCCTTTGCTTCTGCCCTCTACCTCCTTTTCAGTTCAATGTAAATATTAACTCAATTGATTGACAGGAATTCGTTTACGATGTTAATATCGATCGACGGAACTACTACTGCTGTTGGCGACGTGCGGTTGCTCACAGTTGTTGACATGTCCAGTAGTTTACATCTGCGGACTTATTCAAGCAAGACTTGTAAACATTGCGCAATATGCGAAAGCTCTATAGAACAGTGTTGCCCATGACTCAATAGGTTTTCTAACATCAGTTTATTCGTTTTCTGCGATATCGTTCGGATATTATTTGTTCTTTGGCAGAAATACATGTGGAAAACAGCATTTTATACCTGGTATTAACACAACAGCGTTCTCGACGCTAAAGCAAAGTGAGATATTCTTCGAATGATGTACAAGAGGTCATCGCATAAAGCAGAAATAAAATGCAGAAGTGATACTAAATATCATCCAGAGCTCACTTAAAGGGAATCAACGAGTTCACATCAGTTAAGAAACATCGCATCTTACGAAAAAAGGATATTAAACAGTATCGGCTTCATCCATATCAACAAAACGCTTACAACAAAAACACATTTACAGCGTACTTTGGCTATGATAAAGAATAAACATGCACAGCACTGACGATCTTCGGTTATTTACTGGATAATGGTTGTCTTTGTGACAACGACTTGGGCAGGTTGAGTTCCAACGACAGCTGAAATACAAATTAAATTACTACATTGTATTGTACTTTACTGAAGTTATTTATTATAATTATAAACGCTACACACTCAAAGAAATCGCACTTCTCGCCAAACTACTTAAATAATCTTAGCTAAGTGCCATAATGTAAATTTAAGATTCAAGTTAAAGCTACAAACCTGGTGCAATAACAGCCTGGTTGCACTGCTGCTGGAATTGCTGTTCCATGTGCTTGGACTTCAGGCAGTCGACCTTGCCGATCGCGTGACTGATCTTGGCCTCAGCCTCCATATCCTTCTCCAGCTTCTTCTGCTGCTCTCTCCTCAGCTTCTCCGCCGCCTCAGCCACATCCTTGTTCGCCTCCAGATTCTTCAGCTAAAATTAAAATTAATATATTACAATCTTAAAATGTATTTAACTTTATATATATTGCTACGGTCATCCCTTACTTTCCGACAAAAATTTATGTAGGTCGGATTAGTGCATTATACAATACTTTTCGAAAAAGGGGATAGAAAATTTACTTAACAGACTTAAATAAAAGGTCAAGTCCAAGCCTACGCTCACACTTACTGTCGAGCCAACCGAAATAGATAAGAGTGCTGAAAAAACAACTTGCCTGTTGCTTGTAGGTCTCCTTCTCGAGTTCCTTAGCGGCATCAAGGATCTTCTTCTCGGCGTGGATGTCCTTCTTGAACTGGTCGTGCTGGAGTTCAATCTGCTTCTCGACGGCGTGAGTGACGCGCTTGCTGGGCTCGAGCGTAGTGTCATACATGAGATGCTCCTGCTGGAGATGCTGCGCCTTCAGGGCCGCTTCGTTGATCTTCTCAGCGCCAACAATGTCAATCACCTGCAATTTTTTAATTAGCTCTCATATTATGTATATAGAGTAATTAGATAAAGATATCGTCTATGCCCATGAATAACATAATTTTTATCAGTTAGGCAGTTTTATTCCTTTACAACTCTTTGAAGTGGAAAAAAATATCGCTTAATTTGGCAAGTATACTTATTGGAAAGGCATTTGTCTATTAGCTTGGCTGTGACAATGTCCTTTTGACTTCAAAATCAGACCGAACATTTTCAAGGTATCCTTATAAAAGTGGCAATATAAAAAAAATGCAATTAGTACATTAGCAATTAGTATAATAAACGGGTTGCTCTCGACAAACTACGGTAGATGAGACTGCCGGTACAAAGAAAAAAGCGGCCGAAATTACCTGCTTCTTGCGCTGCTCATGGGCGACGTCCTCGGCCGCTTCAACGACATCCTTTTTGCGGTCCAACTCCTTCAACATCGCCTTAGTCTGAGTGTCGTTGAGTTCCTTGGCCGCCTTGATGATCTTCTTCTCAGCCTCGATGTCCTTCTCGAACTTCTTGTGCTCCAATTCCTGCACGTGGTCAACGGCCTTTGCCACATCCTTGGTGGTCACTTCGCTCTCGCCAGTGATCTTCTCAACCACATTGTGCGCGAACGCCTTAGTCTTCTCGGCTGAAAGATTATATACTGTTGAAGTTTCCTTGCTACAATGGGAGGAGCCGAGGGGTATTTGCATAAAAGTGAGAACGGCGCCTATTGGTTCGTGGAATGAGATCGCCTTCTTAACTGGCTGGGAGCCAATAAAAAGAACCTTTAGTACTCGAGCCGCATTCCGTCTAGCACTGCATACAAGACTTTTTCAGACTAAGCCAGGCAGTTGGACCACCTTAAATACACGTTCCTATCAGGATCGAATTACATCCCCTCCGTAATCGGATCCTGGGAAATTGTCTACATCGCTGGTAAATTGGCAAGTGGCCAAGGGAGTCCATTTTGCAACTGAGTTAGCTGGATAATTTCGAATCGAATAGTCGCAAGCCAGTGGTGCACAAGCTAAGTTGATCATTTGTAAACAGCATCACTACAAAACATTTAAAAGCGAAATATGAAGGATAGAATACAAATGATCCAAATAGAAAATATTCCTTGTAACTGGGAGGGGGTTGGTTCAAGGGACAAATGGATAAAGCTGTCACAAACCTGCGTTATGAAGAGCTTCCATTTTTGATTCTTTGCAAGACAAGATTCGGTTCAGTTCAATTCAGCTTTTTCGCTTAGATTAGACAGCAGTCTGAGGTTGGAAAGCGCGAGGCTTCACTATATACTGAGGTAGAAGTGACGTCTGTTTTTGTTTACGCCAATGGACGGCCGCGAATCGATTCGAGCGCCGGAGTGATGTCATTTCACCGCTCGCGCGAGTGACGTCACCCCCGCGCGCGATTGACGGCGGCTACTCGATGGCACATATTCCACTAGGCCTGTCCTATTGGACTAGTGGACGCTGTCTGTCAACATCAACAGCTTAAATTTCAGCGCACAAACACATGCGTTATTCCCGGCGGGGTTGTGTTGAAGTATATTTATTTGCCGGAAATCTCTTTTCACAAAATTCGATATGTTTTTCATGCGTGTCGGTTCCGCTGAGCGTCAAACACATTTGGATAACTGCCATAAGTAGACGGAGCTTCCACACTATTCCATCACAATTCGTCACTTTGCATTCGATTTCGTCATCTCTGCATTTAATTAGAGGGCTACTTTGGCCGTATCGAATGCACAAGTAACGAAATTAAATGCAAAGTGATAAATTATCATGGAAAAATCAGTATTAAGAACGCATTCTTAATTCTTTCTGTTTTATAAAATTTAGAGGTTCCGATTGTAGGTGTGACGCTCAAACGTATAGGTTTCACTCGCACTTTAATTATGGCTGAGATTGGCACATGAAAAAGGTGGTTTTCTGTGTCCTTTGTTCATTCTAAATTTTCACTTAATATCTTCCATCTGAAGATTGCAATATGCANACCACCCTTCGTAACAACACTAAGATAGCTGATAATAACTCAGTTGTATGAATTGTTTACCAAAAAGTTACTGGCATTCGTATTGGGGACAAGGAGTAGTGAAGCATTGCTTAGGCGAATAAACACATTTCTTTCCGAGTGGGCATGGAATATCTGAGCATTTGTCAGCACCAGTGCAGATTTCATTCAAACTTTTGTCGTAGTAGTGCGCGTTGCAGCCGCCGCAGTAGTCTTCAATGCACTGGGCTGCGCCTGGACAGTTATTTTGCGTTGTCGCCGGCATACAGGGAGATACAAAGCAGTTCACTAGGGGTTGACCGGCTGGACAGCAGCCACTCTTGTAGATGCACCGTGGTTCACCTAAACGTCATGTTTTACAGTATTTTTCGAAATCATTCCGATACTTGATCAACCGTGGTGTTTCGGTTTATCTAGAGATTTTACTGCGGTAAAGGCAAAGTGATAGAGCAAAGCATTTCTTCTCGATAAAATACACGAATATAGCTTCGTTTTCGCGCTAAATGATGGATAAGAGAGCAAGCGGAGTTTGTTATTCACACGGCAGTACGGTACGCTGCGATATGGTACCTACAAGTGTCCTTATTTGGAGCAACGATGCGTCCTTTCCCAACCAAACAATTACAGCCTCCTTTAACTTTCATCGCATTGCGCAAATAAGCGGATTCTCTTTAGTTGAAAACAGTTGAATTGATGGATTGCAACGAATACTAGACACGAATAGGTTATCTGACCTTCGTTGTTCAGCTTGCACTCATGACATTCTGTACATTTGACCGTGGCGCATTTATCCATTTTGCATGCATTTGTGGTCAACCAAAGACACACCTGCAATATAACTGAGGACATGAGCACAAATAGCTATCAGCTTTTGCCGTTGCTCCAAGCAGAAGGCATATAAGATAATTTGAACGATGCCGATCAAAAACTGTTACGTTCTGCAAAATTATTCAAGTACTACTTTCTGTCACCATTATTTACTGAGCGACGAATAGGAGCAGCAACCTTACCAAAGTAGCCGATAGAAACGCAGCCTTTATCATGATGTTTTCGAATGAGGAATTTCGATTCAGCTCGTTGTTCGGATTCAAAATGAGAGAACTGCACACTGGTACCACAACGCCTAACTTATATGCCGAATATTGAATGGAAAAGATAATAAGGTCAGATCAGTCCCACAAACCAGAAAAACCAGACTAATATTTACAAGCGACAGATGCAATTTTGTGTGGTCGTGCAGTTTCACTAGCGCCGCCTCAAATTGAAAGTGATGCCACTGTGGCTAAAGTAGATCTGCCGAATTTCGCCCTGTTTAAAATAGCAGGTGATGTTCGATTTCTGAGAATTACATTCATTGCTGATTGAAAACAACAATGAATCATTGCAATACACATGTTACACAGGCGGCCATGGATTCAGTTCTGGTTAAAAATAGGACTTATCAGTTTCCTTTCGTTATGGCACTCATTAGCAAATTGCATTGCTCAGTTCATAACGAACTTTTCTTGGCATAAGAGGCGGCAAGAAAGCCCATGGCATATTTGTATTGAAGAGTGAAATGAAAAGTACTAGAGTTAAGCAGGCGCAATCCAATTCTATGTGACGACAAATACAGGGTGGATCAAAAGTAGTAACACTTATTTGACGTCAAACTGCACTTTTATTGAAAGACACTAAAACTGTAACTTAGACAAAAAGCAAAACGGTGGAAAGTAGACTTGAAAGGGCAACATGAGGGTTGATCAGATATGTGTACAGTTGTCGGAATATTTAGACAACTTTGAGAGGTTTGTAGTAGGTTTATGGTTTGTGGTATAGTTTGTAGTTTATGTTCAGTAGGCAGCAGATTATGGCGAACGAATCCGTCATAGTAGCGTTTTATGTGCTGTAATGCATCTGTCGACATGTTGATGTATCGAGATGTTATGTTTTCTCTGTTTCCTATGTTCACTCAAAATTTTTAATTTACTAACTTTCAACTGAAGATTGCAATGTGCTGCTATGATTTTTGCTTCTCTTGCTTAATATTATGTTAACTAAATGCTTGCTTAAGAAAAACTGAAAATGAAATCATCGTTTTATTACTTAAAAATGGCAACATTAATATAACTGGCATTAACACAATTAAACGAATCGTTTACCAAAAAGCTACTTACATTCATATTGAGGACAAGGAGTAGTAAAGCATTGTTTAGGCGAATAAACGCATTTCTTTCCGAGTGGGCATGGAATTTCTGAGCAGTGATCAACACCGCGCTTCACTCTCGCCTCAGCCTGCTGCGAACCTTTAATGCAGATTTCGTTCAAACTTTTGTCGTAATAGTGCGCGTTGCAGCCGCCGCAGTAGTCTTCAATGCACTGAGCTGCGCCTGGACAGTTCTTTTGAGTTGTCGCCGGCATACAGGGAGATACAAAGCAGTTCACTAGGGTTTGACCGGCTGGACAGCAGCCACTCTTGTAGATGCACCTTGGTTCACCTAAACGCCATGTTTTACATGTTTTCAAAATTCGGTCCGATACTTGATCAACTATTGTTTATACTAGTCTAGAGAATTCATTGCGGAGAAAACAAAGTGATAGAGCAAAGTATTTCTTCTCGATGTGATGTACAAATTATGCCTAGGTTTTTTGCGCTTGATAGTGATTAGGATAGATGAGCGAGACTTGCGCTTCATAAGGCAGTGTGGTGCACTACGATAAGGTACTTACGAGCGCCCTTATTTAGAGCAATTATGCGCTCTTCGTTAATTACAGCCTCTAATTTTTATCGTGTTGCACAAAAAAAGTTGATTTTTTAGTGATTAAAAGCAATTGTTGAACTTGATGGTTTGCAACAGACACGAAATGATTATCTTACCTTTGTTGTTCAGCTTGCACTCACGACATTCTGAACATCTTACTGTGGCGCATTTATCCACTTTGCCTGCACTTGCGGTCAACCAGAGACACAGCTGCAATATTACAGATAACATGAGCACAAATGACTGACAGCTTTTGTCGTTGCTCCAAGCAAAAGGCGTATAAGATTATTTGCAGTATAGTCAGAGATCAAAAATCATTCCGTTCTGCTTACTAATGCTAGTTATTCTCTGACTATCATTTGTTGAAGCGATAAAAAAGATATGCAACCTTACCAAGGCGGTTGATAGAAACGCAGTCTTCATCATGAAGATTTCAAATGAGCAATTCCGATTCAGTCCGTTGTCCGAATTTAATTGAGAGAACTGTGAGTTGGTAGCGCAAAGTCGAACTTATATGCAGACTTCGGAAAGGTAAAGATAAGGTCAGACCAATCCCACAAACCGGTAAAACCGGACTACTATTGACAAGTGACAGATCTGATCTTGCGTGGTCGTCAAGTTTGGCCAACGTCATCTCTGCTCAAAAATGACGTCAGTGTAGCCAAAATAGATTAATAAACCAAATTAAGTGATCCACTGACACTGAGCCATGCAGTATAATACTGGCATGTTAGCGCCACCATCTTTCAGACAAGCGCCTAACACTAGTGGGTGGGTATTTACCATCACCCGTGCAAAACATAGCGGATGTATAAGCAGGGTCAGAAGGCTGCACCACTATATTTTTTTGTGTATTGCACGGTGATGAGAAATTGTCGCACTGGTGTATTGCGCTTGCGTCTTTTAGTGTCGGGGCTGGAAGGAGAATAGACCTATTGACTAACAATAGTAGCTTTCATAGCTTACTAAGGAAATGGCGGCAAAATAAGCTTTACAGCACTGGAGATTCCTAAGCCATCTCCGATCCAAGTACTAAGCCGGCCTAACGTCGCTTGACTTGCCAGTTCGGACGGGACGGCGTATGTTCAGCGTGATATGACGGCAAACGTCGTTCTTCTGCTAAATGATCTTTTTATTAGCGCGGTTAGGTCAGTTGGCATAGGAGTGTTGATTAGTCTTCTTTACTTTATTCCAGCAGTGTCCCAGTGTTGCTGTGTTACGTCCAATGAATCCTTGCTCTATCCACTCTAAAACACATTAGCAGAAAATATAATTCTATGACGATATGGGTCTAATCAGATTCGAATTTGAATGCGATGAAGTTCCGAGATTCTACTTCACAAAAACATCTGACTCCAAATTCATTGCAGTGCGATTATTAAGATATATTTGCCCCGTGCGGGGCGCACAAAAATTGCCTACGGCGCCATGTTTCAGGCTCCGCGGCGGGTAATTGGGAAAAGTTTTCAACCAGCAATAAACGCACCTCGGCTAGGCCTCATTGGTTACGTTATCGCCTCTGCGCAAAGCTAACGAGGGACACACGACCTTCGTTGGTACTCGAGGAGTGAAACGTAATGCTTACGGGTTACTCAGAACGCACATCATATTTCGTAGTCCTCGAATCGAACAGCTTCGCCTCCGTTTAAACGATCGACTACGAGAACCTTAAGCTCTAGAAATCACCACAGCCCCAGCACATGATTTATTCTGTTATAGCAATCACATGACTATTGAAACAGTTGTTTTTTTCTCTGAAATGGTACCGCTGTCCTCTTTCCAGAGAAAGCCGTGTGTAAATGACTTATCCGATAGTGAGATGTCCAATGATGACAAGTGTAATGATAGAACTGTGTATATCAGAGAAAACGTTTATGCCACAAGCGCAGGTAGAAGTACGAAAAGTATTTCAAAGGGTTTATAAATGGATTTGAATTCAAGTCATCTAGATCGGCCGTCAACATCAACATTTTCTGAGTAAAGCTTTAAAATTTTCATTAAAAATTATTTAGCAAACCAATTTAAACTCAGTAGAGTGAAATGTTATTTTGAACTCTATGAAATACTTGTAAAAATCAAAAATATTCGGGGATCAATATAGTCACTTTAATTTAAACCATGACAGCGCCAATCTACAGATTAGCAGCGAGCTCAAATATCACTTGTGATAAGAGCAGCAGAAGCTTGACCGAAATCGACAGAGAAGCAGCAAAATTTCCGTAGGAAACTACTCAAATGTTGCCCGCGTGATGGACACATGACGCAACAGTAACAACATAACAAAGTGTGACGAGAACAGTGATCAGGAGATAAGTAAACAAAGTGGACTCGAGGCCGACGTATTGGTGGCCGTCTACTTTCGCTTGCAGTTCGCTTAAAGAAATATATCCCTCTTCGTTGCTTTCTCTGATGGTTTATCGATTTTCCTTCACCGGTTGGCTTTCCTCTGTCCGCTTATCGTCTTCAGAGCTAGCGATATCACTGTTATCGTGGAATCCTGAAAGATGAAATTTGATGTTATGGAAACATAAGCAAAGGTTAGCGCTCTTTAATAGGGTTATGATGATAGCTCTATGATGATACTATCGACTGAAGGTAACGCGAAAGAACGACGTCATGAAAGAGTAACATTTTATTACCCCCCTAAATTCGACAATGTGAACCACAATGGTAAATTTAAACATAGATTAATATTTTAGCTTACTGAGCATCTTTCGACGAACGCATGCAACGCCACTCGTGTACGCTACTGGCTGGCATCGACACGTATGATCGACGCACGTCGCCAGACCTTCAGTGAAACCGGCGCACTGTTGCGGCTGCTGGCACGATCCGCCCACTGGCGTTGCCCCTAAAACAAAGTACACTCATCATCACATCTTCAATTGCAAATGAGCATCACTTTTCCCTTCTAATCAATATTTGTTTGCTCGGACCCTCTGATTTCACAAGAACTCAGTCATGAAAATATGAGATAACTCGGTTGAGGATCATGTTTGAGCTACGGTAACTCGTGTAAAAGGAATGTGATGCATCCAACTTTTCTCAGATTTCAGTGACCGAGCTTCAGTACAATAGGGCCTTGCAAGAAAGTACTGAACGAAATGCTTCAACACAAGAAGGTCGAAAAATTAAAATGAGTACGCTTCAGTGTGGGAATATTGCTTTTTAAAATAAAGTATAAACCATAAGAAGGATAGTAAAAAGAGGTGAAATAAGAGCGCGCCAGAATAGAATTGTAATAAGCATAAATGGTAATAATATTCAGCTGTTTTAGTGCCTTAGCGATGACATTTATTCATAGGAATAACGGTTTATTCGTTGTTTATATTATTCATTAATTACAATTTTCACATCTTGTGCCCATAGGAAGCATTACTCGCATAAACCTCTTCATTGAGAGGCTATAGTTTTACGCTCTAATTGCCGACCCAAAATTTATTGACTACATATTGCAATCTGAGCATTTTTGTGGTGTCAATTACTACCAAAGTACAGTGCCAAAAATTCTGAAATTAGTTTATATCCTTAAAATTAGCCAGAAAACCTTTGAGTACAGCCAATAACGAGCTCAAAAGCTTACCGAGAACGATAGAGTTGGAGATGTCGAGAGCGCTGGTGGCAGGGCAGCACAAATTGTAGCGCATGTCGCAAACGAATCCGTTGCCACATAGACCGCCTTGGAAACATGAGCCGACACCCGGATGGCCATTATGACAGACGTCTTAAAAGTAAGTAATCAATATTATTTTTTCTTTCAGCCAGTTTGCATCTCATTTGCACAATCTTCAACTATCATAGTAGAACAAGAAGAAACTATTTAGGGGGAAGACAATTGTTTGGAAGAACCCGGTAGCGTCTGACGGAGAACACGCTCTGTTGCTTTGCACAAGTGCTCGATAATAATAGTTCTAAGATTTACTCGCACTGATGGTATTCATGCTGGTGCCAGCTGAGCAGCAGACATTGTTGATGCAAACGAATCCAGTGCCGCACAAGCCTCCGATGCATTGTCCCACCGCCTGTTGTCCATTTGCACAGCTACCAACTGAAATGAAAGAGTTCTCTCACAGCACTGACCACATCCATGCGCGCTACAACGGCAAGCGGAGAGAATTTCAAATATCGAACACCCAGGGGGGCTTTATGTTGCTAACTTGTACGTCACTCTCACTGTGCTTTGCATGGGCGTCCAAATGATGATGCACTGGAGCCCACGCTGTTCCCAGATTTACGCATTAGTAATGTTTATTACATTGTAATGCATTAATTTTGCAAAATTTTCTGCCTGTACTATTCGCTTAAATGAGTTCTAACTATGAAATATGTGAAAACATTTGCATGAGCAGTCGAACTGGACTTCGAGTTGAGCGGTGTTCCCAATACCACCAACTGAATTCTTGACATTTTAATGGCAGATGAATGTGGCGGTCGGTCGGTCGTGGGTGCAGTGCCTTACCGCCCAATCCATTTCAAGTTTAAACATATCATCATATATGCGTGCTTTTTCAACGCTTTATATGACGATTCCACATTCTCTATCCCAAAAATCAGGCAGAAATCGATCGATGAGCAAAATATTGTTGCCTATTCATTGCGAATATCATTTTAGCGGTTCGATTTCGTACACAGTGACTCGTTTTCTTACACTTACCTATCGACTGCTGCGAATCAGTGGGTTGTAAGCGGCGCACGGGGGTGGGCCCGCAGCAGATATTTTCAAACATGAAGAAGTCAGGCGGACATTGACCAATGATAGCTGGACCCTTGAAAAAAAGGCCCGGCGGACACTGTGCTCCAATCGTACCTAAAAGGCAAAGCGATCAGGATATATTGTAGGTAGACGTAGTGTACATACTAACGTGAAGACAATTTCATGAAACTATTTTGTTATTAGAATGATAACGCAAAAAACAAAATCACATTTATGAATTTACATTTAGGCTGGTTTCACGAAATTGGTCTCTCTGCCCACCTCTAAAATTTAGGATATTCTGCTGACATTTATGTCAGGGGTGGCTAGTGAATATATTTAGAATTGCGGAATTAAGTAGCGCTGACTCAGTAGCCAGAGAAATAAGTTGTATTGCACAAGACGAAAAATAGTTATAATAAGAGCATTCAGACGCGCAGAGCATTTCCGGATATCTTTATCTCTTACCGCCAGTTCCAGTAGAGCAACATAGGCCGCCATTAATCGTAGCACCAGGTGGACACTGTCCTCCTATGGCGGGTCCTACTGAGATCAAACCAGATGGGCAGCCTCCTGCAATGATAACACATAAGTTTTTCCTTTTTGTCATAAAATTCCAAATCGCTTG
Organism: Plectus sambesii; assembly: GCA_002796945.1. Taxonomy (NCBI): domain Eukaryota; kingdom Metazoa; phylum Nematoda; class Chromadorea; order Plectida; family Plectidae; genus Plectus; species Plectus sambesii. The sequence continues at coordinate 20,980 of NIUQ01000236.1, read as the reverse complement.
AGTCTGTCTGTCAACTCTGTGAGCAAAAAACGTTATAAAAATGTAAAGACGAAAATGCTCCACATCTCTTTATCAGTTGGAATCACTGTGTAGAATATTGTAACAAGAGTCAGCGTGGACATGCCAACTAAGAATTAATACTTTTAAACGCGTGGCAGCCCTATACGAAAGCACTACTTTGAAAGAAGAGCATTTTCGGATATATTTATCTCTTACCGCCAGTTCCCGTAGAGCAACATAGGCCGCCACTACTCGTAACACCAGGTGGACACAGTCCTCCTATGGCGGGTCCTAGTGAGGTCGAACCAGCTGGGCATCCACCTGCAATGGCAACAGATAAGTTTTTCCTTTTTGTCATAAAATTCCAAATCGCTTGAGTTTGTCTGTCAACTCTGTGAGCAAAAAGGTTATAATAATAAAGACGAGAATGCTCCATATTTCTTAGTCAGTTTGAATCACAGTGTAGAATATTGCAACAAGAGTCAGGTTGGACGTGCTAACTAGGAACTAATACGTTTATAAGCGTGGCAGTTTTATATCAAAGCACTACTTTGAAAGAAATGCCATGTTTCTAGAGAAAAATACTGTGGTTACTAAACTGCGACTATGATTTTGCACTACTACATGTACTTATCGTCGAATTACTCGAAAATTTCTTACTTCCTCTTATATCCGGGCTTGGCTGTTCACTAAAATTTAAAAGATATAAATGAATTGATCAGCTATATGAACTCGGTGTCAGAAACATCAGTCTAATAAAAAAGTGATTAGTTTAATGAGAAAGAAAGCGCAGATGGCTCACCAGTTGACGATTGACAGCACTGATTGGTAGCTGTGTTGCAATCAAAGCCGACTGGGCACATACTGCCGACACATGGACCAATATGATTGAGGCAGGTTGACCGGCAGCACTGGGGTGGGTTGCTGCCCGTATTGCAGGTGAAGCCTTCGGGGCATAAGCCAGTGATACACGGACCGATAGGATTTTCATTGTTTGGACATGCTTAAATATTAAATTATCTATTATAAATGTACCAGACACTTGCAGAGATATTCATTTCTACATGAGCAGACAGCAAGCCCACCTTGAAGCTCATTCATCAGATGTTCCAGTCACAATTTGCATAAATGCATATTTAGCAGTGTTTTAACTGACTACTGCAAGTCAGAAAACGATAGAGAGAAACGGTTTCTCACTCATTATTTTACTTCTGATTTCAGTTTTTATTTTGCTCATTTAATTTCTTTTTACGCCTACTCTAGTAGAAGTTCGTCAAACCTCAAATTTACGCTTTTTGCTTCTGAATTAAGATATATTTTAGATGCTCCAGTCCAGCGGTTAATCGATATTGGTCCGGTAAACCTCCTGGACCGTTGGTACTGGCAAAATTTAAGTAAACTAATAATAATAATTTCGTGAAATTGCGTATTTATATTATCCTGTGAGATCTTATTCGTATGCACTATGACCGCTTAATAATTCTTAATCAGTCTACGGAACAGAGTCGGTACCGGTGCCCGTCGACCGGCCCCATCGAGATGGAATACTTACTTTGAGTGATGCTGCCGCCAGTTGGACAACAAATATTGCCAAGCGAGCACTGATAATTCAACGGACAGAGACCGCTGCCAAGACACGTTCCGAGCGGTTTGCTACCATCCAAGCATTGCAGGTTTGCTGTAAATAACAACGAATGCATATCTCTCTTAGCCCTTAGGAGTAAATATTCTCGCGCTGCACATAGGCAAGTTAAAGGGGCCAGACTGCTGTTTATCCTAAGATAATCAAGTAACAAGAGATTCTTTAGTTGGGGCAATACAAGCAATATCTGTTACGTTAACCATAGTTAGGGATATGGAAGTATTCCGTTAAGAAATGGAAGAACTTAAAATAGAAAACAATAAGATAAGCAAAAGAGCTCACTTGATGCTCCACGACAGCAAAGATTGTTGTTGCAAGAAAATCCAGCGCCGCAAAGTCCGCCGATGCACGCACCCGCCGCTTGTGATCCGTCGGGACAGACTAAAGGCCAATTATTGTTCTTCGAATTGTGCAAAGTGAATTGCGAGGCTCAAATTAATTGCGTTGAACAAATGAATATTTTTAAACGGTATTTAGTGCTACAGCTGACTCTTGTCAAATATATTCTTGGCGTAACTACTGAATATTCATTAATTTTTTATGACAGGATATGTTTTTTATGAACTGTAGAAGGAAAAACCAAGCGTAACATGAACTAGGTCTTACTAAAGTTATTGCTCTGGCCAGTTCCAGGGCAGCAGAGATTGGTTGAAATGTCACAGGAATATCCAGTACCGCACTGGCCGTTGATACATTGACCAACTGACTGTGCATTGCTCGAACATGACACTGAAACAGGCAGCAAATTGAGGAGCATCGTAAGATTCCACTCCCGCTTAGAGACAATAAAACCAGTGCGGGATGTTTTTCTAGTCAGTTTTCAAGTTAAATTCATGTCGAACAGCAAGTTGGTTTACATATATGCACACTCGTAGCGTACTTTATCAACAAGTGAAAAATGTTGGTTATGCGTTATTAAATGCATTTGGTTAGGCCAGTTTTCAGACTGCTGTTTAATTTGAGTAACCCTCTGGAAAAAAGGATCAAGCGAATTATTCACTATCCCACTCTTTGCAGTGGAGGGTTCATGGCAATTTGAAATTGATTCGTCAGTGAATCTAAGTGGCCGTTGCTTTCGAGTACTTTAACAGAAGGTGGCAAAGAACTGATGGCTTCACAACTATTTGGATATTATATTTTCTGTTCAAGGACTCTCATAAAAAATTGCAAAGTACAGAGCCCTTTTTCAGTAGAGTTCATTAACTGGAATCTGCGATAAGTTAGTAAAGTATCAAATTTCAGCCGTCTATGGTGCCGTGTCAAAAGAGTGAGACAGAGCCAACCTTTCTCAGAGTTCAGTGATTGAGCTTTGGTGAAATAGAGCTCAGGGCATTTTTGGCTACAGAAATCGGGGTGCCCTGAGAGTGGTAATCATTATGCTCCGGAACATTATGTGGACAAGACTGTCATAATCCGGCACTGGTGAGAACTCCTTACTAGTGGGCTGAATATTGGCACAGCAGGCGTTGGCGGAACGCACGCAGGTATAGCCATGACTGCAGAAGCCATTAGAACATGAGCCAATCGCTGGGCTGCCACCGGGACAAGCTGGAAGGTGCAGCGTGTACGAAGCTGTTGCGAGTGAGCAGCAAGGGAGTGCACAAATTAGTGTCAAGCTGCGTCGCAACTTGCCCGCCGCGCTCAGCGACGAGAAAAACAATGCAACACATTTGACAGACGCGATATTAAGAGTAATTGTCATTCACTTTCATTCGACTCTCAAGCAGCAATCCAAGGGCAAAAAACATTCTATATACTGGCGCGCTTACGCACCACAAGTGTTGCAACCATACCATGTTCACCTTACCAATAAAACGCTTTCCCTATCAAACAGGATGCTTTTCAATCCAGTGAGATTGTTATTCATGCTGATTTGATTTGGAAAGCGGCTTCTTTGAACTGGAAAGTACCCTGGTTGATTTTTAAGGTGCTTTAAGGTACACTTATTAAAGTGGAAGTGGTGTTCGCAACAAACTGTTAGTAATGCTGATGGAATTTGCATAGCTTTACAAAGCAGGAAAATCAATATTCTATGCGCCGTAGTAAATGACTAAGTTAGCAACTTAGTCGCAGCACTATACTGCACCCATTGACGATCAGAAAATTTCAACATTCCTTTTAAAACTGATAGATTCATGCAATGTGACTAAGAATTAATGACATTCAGCACAGTGAAATAGAGTAGATTTTATGCTGGTTAAATCTGACACCGCCTTCAGCCACAGCGAAGATCGTGTGAAAAGCAAAATGCAACCTATCATAGAACTTACTGATCTGAGGACAACAAACTCCAGAGTTGCAGGTTTGACCGCTTGGACAGCTCGTATAACAACTTCGACCAGTCGGTGCTAGGCCACCGGGACATGTGTTTTCTAAATGAAGACATTTATTTGCTATCTCACAATGTATAATTTACTGAAACATATACGCAACCTAGTTTCTGACTCGTTCTCAAAGGGAACAACGGTTTCACACCATCTTAACTTTGATTTGAGCACTTTAAAATAAAGTGGACCTTTCTCTAAAGAGTATCAAAGAAATGATCAACTTGATTCAAGAAGTGTCCAATTTAAAGTGCAAATGCCATAATAATTTTACGATGTGCAACAGAACGGTTTCTGATGAACGCTATATACAATAATTTTTTGTTTATTTCCATTCCTCTTTAGAAAAGAGTTTCACTTTATAATATCTCTAAGACGTTCCAAACGCAATTTTAATCAAGGTTTTTGCGAGAAGAAGATATAATTCACTTACGTTGCAGGCAACAGGACGTTTGCTGCGTTCCGCAGCAGCCCGAATACCCGCGCGGACAGCCCGAATAACACGAACTCGATGATGATCCCACCGCTACGGGAGCAGCCACGGCTTAAAGAAAGTAGCATTAGAATATATTAAAAGTAGCGCGCTACTTTGGCGCTCAAATGATTTCGGAAACACGCGCGTTAGGTCAATAATTCGTTAGAATCGAATGTATTCTTTTTAATCGCAAAAATTATATGACGAGTGAAAAGCTCTGACTCTTTTAGTAGACGAAAGAGGCTGAGCTGTTTAGTCTTCGTAGACTTTTTGATGATACCAATTTTGAGTAACTCGGCTGCCTTTAATTAGAGCGATCACATGAAAAAATTTAGCTAAAACTATTAACCGATCGCTTACGGCCACGTTAAAAATACACCATCCCGTCCGATCTGATAAGTCAAGCAACGTTGGGCCGGGTTAGTACTTGGATTGGAGACGGTCTGGGAATCCCCGGTGGTGTAAGCGCCAGTTTTTTTACCGCTACCCACCCAAACGAGTATCAGAACAACACTCGCAGATAGACTCAATCAGCCTACTTGGGCAAAAGTCACTCTTTTACTACCTCACGATTAGCCAAAAGAGTACTCGGTCAAAATTAATGGCTTACGCATTGGTTGCGATTGGCAGCCGTTGCAATTTGTTTGCGCTTGCTGTCCGCATCCATTGCAATTATTGGCGGAGGAAACTGAAATTGATTAATTTACTTTAATAGCTTGAGCAAGAATACGAAGAAAATATTATCAATTAGCGAGGATCTAAGGCCGGAGCGCAGCTTTAACCCTCATTTAAGTGTTCTTACAGATCCAAGAGTCGCTCTTATGTCAATACTTCTATTCGAAGAGGAGGATATAAAAGAGTTACTTTTTGCGCAAATTAGGATCCTACATCGATAGTGCGCGCGCGTGCTTTTCGAACTGGACTACACTTCCAAACGTATTTCTATATTGCATCAAAAAGAAGACATTCATAAGCAATCGGCTTCCTCATATTTGCAATCAAAATCTGGATCATCTCATTCGAAAAGTCATCAGCGCTTGCATTAAAAGCATGCCAACAACCATCATTCAACTGCACAGTCGCTGATTGCGGTTATGTTTGAAATTATGCGCGCATTTTAAATTCCGAATGATTGAGCGCAAAGGTGAACGGTATTTTTGCTTAACTGACCTCCAAATTAAACATAAATCAATCGAAAGGTGATCTCAACACTTACTGTATTGATATCTGCGATTATTCGGGAAAGAACCCATCATAGGCAGTGCAACGGGAACGGCAATGGTGCGTGTGTATGATATTGGTACCGCGTAGGCGACGTTGATCTTGCAACAAGCGCCTACTTCGGCGGGACAGCTGTAGCCGTTCGGGCACTGGTTGTCCTTTACACAAGCTTGATTCAAGGACGGGCTGTTGTCGGGACAAGTACCTGTAACGCACATGTAAAACTGTTAGAAAATTTTCTACTTTAGAGCTTCGATACCGCAGAGAGAGGAGCGTACTTTACCCCCTAGCAGTTTATATGAACAGTTCAGTTTGCTCTCCGCTAATTCAGTCGTCTGTAAGTTCATCGAGAATTGGCGGAATTTGGTCTGAACCAAACTAACCCACGAGAACATCGACTACCGAGACATGATGCTCGGTTTTTTCCAGTTAGAACTGTGACTTTACGAAAAAGCTTTACCCTTTTCACTTAAATAAAGAAATTTTTTAAGTACTCATTGGCCAGGTCTAAGAGAACGCTCTGTTGAATTGTTTCGAATTAGATAAGTGATCATTTCGATTAGATAGATTTTGTAGAAAATGGGATGAAAAAAATAGCCACTCAAGCCTAAAGAGAAGCTGTATACGTTCAGATACAAAGTTGCAAAAGCTCACGGCTGACTGGCGCTGGGGCGACAGTTGGCGGTGGTAAGATGGTGGTCGTCTCGCAACAATAACCCTCGTTGCAGTGGGCACCCTGGGGGCATTGACTGTTCTCCAAGCATTCGTTGTAAGTGCAGATTACACTGCCTGCATTCGCAATATACTCGCCTGAATACGATTAACATTAAATCACACGTTCATGACACATAAAGACACTGTGGATCTCGAAACGAAAGCGCAGCGCTGAAATTGTTTCTCTGAAAACATCGATTTGTTGGAGTATCATTGCATGCAAAACGACGATGATAAATCCGAGCAATGAAACAGGCAAGACACACGATAGGAAAGTTTGCGAAGAATATGGTATCCAGATGGAGCATGCGCGCTAAATAAGCTACGCCCAAGCTCGCAGAGCGCCCGTCACCGCATTAGCATTTGTTGATGAAACGATTGGATCGACACTGATTCAGTGCCACCAGTTATGTCTCGTGAATCTTGGCTCGGGTCAAACCATAGCGATTAGCTCTAAACGGAAAATTACAGCAAATATTATCTTAGAGTCTAAATATCTTGCATTAATTGAAACAAAAGTACAGAGATGGTATGATATCTGTTAAGCAGATATCGCTCCACAAAGACGGTACCCCCGCCCAACTACTTATGAACAGATAATTTCAGTTGGGTAATGGGAGAAGTACAGTTCAATCCTAAAGTTTTAACGCTTCGGCCTCAGGAATTCGTCAAGGAAGCCTAACTATTAGCGAGGATGCGCTAATATAACTCGAAATCCAGTTCCATCCAGCATAAATGTCTCTAGGTTTTTTCGATACTTAGCAATGACGTTGGAACTTCCAGCCAAGAATGCACAATCTTGTCATACTTTTCGGGGATACAGCTTCTCACTGCGCTCACTAACCTGTCCGCTGCCAAACGTTTTCACTAACGTTTGACAGGCATTTTTAGCTTCAGGGGTCTCATAATAGTCCTTTACAGATAAATGTCCCCTTTGTTCTGCTCCTCCACATTACTCACCGTTGCCGAAGCTCGAAATAACCAGCTGATAAAGTCGCAAACACTATGCTAGAGCTCCGCTGTGCACCCAGTCGCACTTTTATAGTCGTTTCGCAGTAGGCAGATTACGTCAAGTTCGGTACGTCGGTTGACTTAATAAATAGCGGATAGATCCGCTGGCGGTGTGAATTGCCTCCACTGAACAGCTTAAGTGTGAGAAGCCGGGATCGAAGGGATTGCCGTCCTGCCGGCGAAGTTGGTTGGGCAAACAGATTGTAAGCAATCGGTGACGCAAGGCCGCAAATTTCCGCTCATCCGCTGGTCCGAGGTGTCGCATTCGCCACTTATCGCTCAGTTTTCTCTGTGTCACAGGATCAGACGGCGCGCCCTATTCTAGTACTCCACGCGGTCCACAACAAACATCCTGTGTTCAATGCGTACTCACGAAGCACTCAGATAAGCCGCTTAATTTTGTTTGGACGGCCTAAAGCTGGTGAAATTTCCCTTTTTCTAGCTCGTCGGCGGATTCTTTGACAGTCGAATTATGTCTTAAAATATCTTTGCATTTCATTGGGACTAACGTTCAGTTTATGGCACTTACCAGGGACCTCCTACAAAATTGCTGTAAATTTTATGAGTGATATTAAAAATTTAGTTTGAACTGTTGCCTTTGAGATGCTTGTTCGTCTTTAATCTGAAATTATATATTAATTCCACTTTAGTTAGAATACTTTTCAGTTCAAATAGAACGTTTTCTATATTAATTTGATTTGAAAAATGTCCTTGTTAAAGTGGAAATAGTAAAAATCATGAGCAGCTCGATAATGTATTCTTTATCCATCTGTTCCTTATAAATGTCAAAATAAAAATACTTTTGGGGTTGCAAGCGCTTTCATAGTCCAAAAAAAAGATTCAAAATCAAATACACTTGTTAGGTTCAAGAAATGTACAATTCGACAATCAGCTATAGACAAATACATTCAATTGTATACCATCGAGTATCAACGTATACATTTTAGGAACAGCTTGTTGATCAGAAAAGATTAGTTTTTATTCGTTCGATATGAGCTGAACTGGTCGGAAAATAAAGGTGCAAAGAGCTTTTTATTTCCTTGTAACTTGTCACGAGACCACTATATCGCCCGCTGTGTAATATTGATGACGATCAATTGTTGTTGTTGTTGACATTAACACGTTCGGTGACGTTGTGTCGTTTGCCGAATAATATTGTTTTGCGCGCGTTCGGTCTGTCCTGATGCGACCATATATGTCTCCTGCTTTGACCCCTACTTTCCAGTCGTGAAAACGCAATGTCCTTTCAGTTTGCAATGGATAATTCAAAGAAGACAGGAGAATTTGCTGGTAATTCATCATTTTCGGAAACTTTAGTTGACGGAGGTCGTGAAACGATTTTATGCTTACATTATCAACTATTCGTCTCTTAATCAGAATTTTAAAGGTTTATGAAATGCCTTCGAGGTCTAAGGATTAGGTGAATTTGCAGGATAAGATCTTTGTTATTAATTCATAAAAATGCATTATCTCAGAAGAGTTTGTTCGTATTGTGTTAGGCAGTAACTCTGACTCGGAAATCTTAATAACTAATTAGAGAGCCATTCCATTTTTTCCTCAACGTTCATTAAACTTCTCTAATATATAATATTTAGTTCGCCTTTTCATCCGTTCGAATTCACATGTTATTGTGTCTTATCGTTTTCAGCTGATTTCGCTCAAATACGCCCAGATTGCTCAAAGAACAAGAGTTCTTTTGAGGAAAAGAATGAAACGAAACCCGTTGGTGCCGATGCAGGACGACGATATCTCCAGCGTCTGACGCTTGTAAGCAAAATAAATATGTTGGCTCGATTGCAGCACTGGTTTTGTTTAATTAGTTCTCACATTTCATCGAGCTTGACTTTTTTCCGCTCAATAGTGCCTTCCTACACAACTGTGTGTAGTATATTTTACTAAAGTTTAACTGCCGTGTATTTTGTCTTTGATATGATGTCAGTTAGGACTGAAATATAATAATCAAATCGGCTTCGACTTGAATGAGTGAGCGTTTGACCGTGTTTAAACTTCCAAAAATGACATCTGTTGTTCGGTATGTTAAGGGTGAAATTGGGCTTCATAGTTTAATTTATTTTACAAAATCAAGAACATATTCGTGATAATCTGCTCATCATAAAAATATGAATGTCACGTGAATTAATGAGATAATATTAAGCTTTTCCGGAAATCACGTCTTATTTTGGAAATTTAATCACGTTTTCAGTTAATTAGCACTTCGATTAAGATCGGTTTGCAAAATAAATTGTACAAACTGGCAAGCTGAACAGATTGCCGTCCGAAATATCCACCCGAATTCATTAATGTTGTATTGACGAAGTATTGAGAATGTTAATAAAAACCGCTCGCTCGAACGTTACAATGAACTAAATCGAAAGAATAAAATTAAAACTAGCCTCTTCATATGAAAGAGCTTAGTTCATATAGCTTTATTGTTTACCACATTGTATTTACTGCGACAGTCTATGAGGAAAATTTCTGTCACCATCTCGAAATTCGGCTCCTGTAAATTTCATCCCACTGAAATCTCAGTTTCCGCATCTTTGCTTCCTCTCCCCGCAATAGCTTAACTAATTAACTCTTCTTCAGGAAACAATGGTGACGTCGAACTCAACTAGGCGCGGCTCATGGTAAAGCAATGCGTCGTAAAATAAGTTGAGAGGGAAGACGAATAGCTTATTCCGATCAGGCAGGTCACGCTGCCGCTCATCGAGATTACTTCTATTGTAATAAAGATTGTAATCAGCCTACCGATATGCTCCCATGTCATGTACAGTTGAATGCGTTCGATACATTCCTCACAGCTACTGGAAAATGAAATTTCTCTCTCACATGTGCAACATGCATTTTGCAGAATTTTTATCTTTGTATCTGTTCCACTTGTAGTCAGCTATTGCTTCCATAGAACAGCACGTGGTAGTAAACCAAAGCTTTTTCGCCCAGTGAAATAAGGATCGTGATCAATTATTTTGATGTATATACTTTCGTGAATGACTTGTTAAATGATTGTCTTTGAAAATTTGTGCATTACTTTATTTGTACGATCATCAAATATTTTCAATGATATGTTAAAGATTCGATTCGATTCTGAATGCTAATTAGTTATTTTTCACAGTGTACCATGTTGATTCAATAAAGTGTTATTTGTCATCTTCATTTATAATCTGTAATGAGCGTGATTATTTCACTGCAATCACCATTCGAATGAAGGAGAATCATTGCAAAATATCAATAGAACGCGACTGGCTGTATCGTTCAACTGGACTAGCGCGCAGTTCTTTAGTCGAAAAATTAATTACTTCCTGGATCCGCAAGCGAGAGAGAGTCGCTCAGTAACGGTTCAATACTACGAGAAATTTTGTGTGTTGAATATTTCTTGCGTTCGCTCGCGAATCGCCATGTTATCTAAAACATTCAAAGAACAGTTTGCTGCGAAGTCCCTGGGGTTCGATCGTCTCGCTGGACAATTGTTTAGTAGGTCACTTTCAATCAACAGTGTAGATACCAGGCATGTACTCTACTGGCACTTCGTCGCTTAAAACTGAGGTGAACTGGTTGAGTGTCATATTTCAGTCGAGTATGGTTTCGCATCGAGAAAAAATGCAGCCAACTAATCGCGAATCTTAATGGACTTTTGTGATTAAGGACTAGTGCTATGTGCTGCGAGATCGATGTAGTACTTCGATTCCGCTTTTCCCGCTGTTAGAAATGGTTCTTATGTAATGACCTACAAGGAACTTTTTCATATTTGCTTATTCCCTGTCGAAATACAATCGGGATGTGTCACGTACCGCAAAATCCACCATGTGCGTCACGAATTTCACTCGGTTAACCCTAGTGACGTGTAAAGTGCGACGCTGCATATTAAATTTTGTGTTTCGCTGCGATTGCTAACGGCTACGGAGGACGCATGCACACGGAAGCCTATCCCTTTCATGTATTAATCTAAATCATCTGTTCGATTCGTTCGATTGTCACTAATGGCAACCCATGTTCATATGGATACATAACACCAGTAGTCCAAAACTAATTTGCATAAATGTTCATTGCTCCGTTCTGTGAACTCGTGACGAGTCTGCTCGAATAACTGACAGCTGCTGGCAGCGAACACTTTCAACAAAGGAACTTGAAATTTTCGGTATTTCTCTTTAGCGCAATCGCGCAGTTCATTATACTTCTGCTCTAAGTAGAGACTCGCTATACGTGGCTTCAAGTCTCTCTTGAAAGCAAATCATCATTTTACGGCTACAGTACTGAGAAAGCGCAACTGTTACAATGAAACTTGCACTAATCTTAGTTACCTTGTATGCTGCCTCTGCTGCCAGTAAAACAGGTAAAATCTTTTGGTGTTTTGGCTGAAATGAACCGTCTTCCATTATTTATATCGTATCATATATTGCATATCATATTTCCGCATTATCAATAACCGATTATTGTACTGAAACGTAAGAGGAACCAGAAGGAGTTGCTAGAGGTGCTGGAGATTTATGTGTAAAACATAACTTATTTCGCGAAATTTTTTCACATTCTGTGATCTCAGTTCCGCATAATCTTCGAGGAATGCTTGAGTGAAAAGAATTGCATGCTTAAACCGTGTAGGGTTGCCCCTCTCCCCCCGCTACACACTACTAAAGGTGAGTTAAAATGATCAAAATTCATGGACGAAAGATAATAAACTTTTATCGATGCTTGCAGAGTTGCAAACCTGGTGCTCGTCACTCGGATCAATGGCGACCTACATTAGCCAAAGTTGCTTTACTGTAACGTCGAAGACTCAGTCTTACTTGGCAAATATGGCCAATGGATGTACAGAGAAACCATTTGGGCGGTTAGCAATTCTGTCGTCCGCTACTATATTGGAAAGAGTGCGCTTAAATGTTACAAACCAATTTACCGCAGTAAGTTTCTTCAATCTTCTTCAATCAGTTTACCTGTCACACCACTGAACTGAATTCTTCATGCCCAATGCTATTCGAAAATTGCAGACGAAAATCCACATCGGTCTACGGCAAAAGTACTCCTCCAGCAATGGTGCTAAAGACAATTTCTACTGGACAGATGCTCAGGGCAACAATTACGGATTGAACTCAGACATGCAGTGGTACACCGATGAGCCGAATGATAAGCCAACTCTAGGGGAAAATGGTGAAGAGGATTGCGGAGAAATTGGTGGAACGAGCGGCAAAATTTATGATGGATCGTGCAACAACACGCTTCAACGCGCGCTATGCGAATATCGTAAGTCAACTCTTAGTCGAATTGAGAGCGCTGTGCATGCGGTATATTTTATTTGCTTTGATATATTGGTCCTGCTTCCTTACTATACTTGAATACTTTTATCTCGCTGAAGTGAAATGCCGATAGTGAAATTTTTCAATTAACTGTTCAATTATCTGCCCATTTCCATACCCTGACGCCCACCTGTGGAGAGTGCCTTGAGAATAATTTAATAAATTTCGTGCATCATTTCAGAAGAACCTTATCCATTCTACAACCCCATTTTCAACGCACAAACGGTGTCCAGCTCCTCCTCTGCAGTGATCACAGGTCAAACTGATATGAGTGTCGAACAAGTTGAGCACTGCGCCATCAAATGTCGACTGTTTGGCTCCTGTAGGGCGTTCGTTTTCAAAAAAGGATCGCTGACCTGTACGCTACTCTTTAAGTACGACTTGAGCGACACAGAAATAATCGCTCAGAATGATGCAACTATTTACGGCCGACAATGATTTCATTAATATTTTTGCCAAATATCGTCAAGTCCGCGTCAGAACTAACATTATGTTAACCAGAGCGCCAAGTGCTGAAAAGAAACAATTAATCCCAACGCACCTTGCCGCGATCTTGCGGATGCGGCTATTTGAACGTAAAAAAATTAATCATAATCTTTAACACCGCATTTACTGATAGCTGTAAAATTCCTGAGAAATGCAGCGCTGATCTTCAAAATCCCACGAAAGTACCCCTAAAATTCTGCTTGCTCAGCGGCTGTGATGCGGGCTCTATTCAACTGTCTAATGATTCGCGATCCCATTACTGTATCTTTTGCTGACTTTCAATGATATCCTATGACGATATACATAAAATATGGGTACAGACAAGCGAATGAAATACTTCGTTCCAGTTCTGGAATCTACTTGACTTTGTTTTACTCTCAGCGTCTGATTATTTTGAATTTTTCTGTGTAGAGTTTTACGAAACAGTTGTTATGTTCGGAAGCTGTTTGAACACATTTTAGCTTACTATTCAGTTTGAAAATGAACTTGTGTTATTCCGTACTGATTGTCTCGAATTCGCTGTTTGTAAGTCATTAGATGGAGCTTTCAAAATTTAAAACTTTCCGCCTCACTTCGTAGTGCACGACACAGCCAGCAATGGCTGTCGTATGAATAAATGAAAATGTTTGATTGTGACGATCCACTGGCAACGCTGACGTCAACTGATCACGCAGCAGAATGGCGTAATAATGAGCAAAGTCTATGCAAAGGTCAATATCACAATACTATTGCAACAGCAGAGCTGAAAATTATCGAAATTGCCAGCGCGTTGATTGGGTATTCTTTAGTCGTTTCCAGTTTTGGGCTGTTTTCTGACCTATCACCGCATTTGCAATTCCTCTATACCACCGTTGCAAAAGCTAGTGAACTAGGTCCCTGGCTACGCAGTCACAGAATGAAAATCGAGCCGATCACACAGTATTTGTCTCAACGCGGTACTAAGATGATATGAGCATACACTGAGTATTTTTATTTCGGGAATGATAGTTTGGTCGATAACCTGATGATAATGCAGACTGAGAGAGTAATAGTTTACTGAATCATATTATGCACTTTATAGAATGTAAAACGTTATTGCATACGCCCAGAAATCACTATCACGCAGTTTACTCATAGTGTCCGTTCAACAGCAGGTTGTGTTTTTGTGGGCTTTTAAACCGCTCACTGAACTGTAAAGGTTTTGTGTGTTTACATATTTTCTTTGTCTATGTTCATGCGCATTCCTCTTTGATTTATTTTTTTTAATTGTCGTATGAAATACTTCGATTCAATGAAATATAGATATATCCCTTCAGATCTTATGCAGTTTACAGTCACGCTTCTTTTTAAGAGTAAAGTATTAGAATCAATATATATATATATATATAGTTACAGTAAAGTTGTGCTGCCAACCTTTTGTTTCTTCGCTAACTATAAAAAATGCAGATTACTAAACACAACCTAGAAATTCAGACACTGAAAATGCAAAGATATTTTCCCGACATTGTAAAATACTCAGTATATTGGTGAGATTCGCACGCGCACAAACTACCGTAATCAGAACGCTCAAATCTATGCCATCGCGTGGGAATGGCTCGACGACGAGCGCAGTCAGGGCGCTGCAGTGGAAGGGAGCGGCAATGCACAATTGGCTTTTCTCGCGCGCTTCGTTGGCGGGGGGTGCACGCAGCCGCGCCCTTCCGGCCGCGCCGCCGGTAGCCCGATTGAGACAGAGAAGGCGATAAAGGGAAGAAAACGAGGAGGACGCGAGCGATCGATTGGTAGTCGGATTGCGACTGAGCGAAGAGAGCTGCAGCTCGCGGTCTCTTTTCGCCCAGCCGCTCTTGCGCGACGAGTCGCCCCATGGCGCTCCCGCTGGGCGATGACGTAGACTGCTCATCATGCTGCTGTTGTCATTGAATGTTAATGTGACCAAATGATACTAGCAAATTAGTACTCTCATTTCATTTCTCACCAGAACAATTGTTCTACATATGTAATCATTTCCTCAGGGGATGTAAGCCATGTTGGTTAATATTTATAGCGCTGGAAATGTTAAATAAATGTCAGAAGCGCGGGTGAAGCTTTTCATACAATTACCAAGTATGCTTCATTACTTCATTTTCTTTTGAGCTTAAAAATACAGTAGTTTCCGAAGCATCATTGATGTCCTCACATGCTGCATATTAGCGATCAAAAATATTTTCTGCTTCACGCACGAGTAGCCTTTCTCCATAGACAAATTTACCACGGCTTTCTTACAGCGCGCGCGCTTAAAGTCGCTAAACCCTTATTGTTCCATCGTGCTCTTTGCTTTTTCTTACTAATTTTTCTCTCAACTGTAAATATTACTAATATCAGACATTGTCCGAAAAACTATTTTAGAGGTGAATTCCAGTCGCCCCTGGCTCTATGATATGTACCGCACATTGTTGTTAGTTACGCTTAACAAAGCCGCTTAGTGTAGGGTAATTATGTGATCTGAAGTGATCGCGTTGGCGGCCAGCATGCGCCGTTAACAATAATTTAGGGTACGTTTCCATGGTGAGAAGGAAACGGAGTTTTAGGCAGTTCTTTTCTTGGTCTGCGGAGGATTAGTTACGCGCGCGAGCTAGCCGTAGCACTTTGGTAGGTTTGTGCAGGGCCGCGCAATAGATAAACGAATAAAGCATCGCTTCGACGCCTCGGTAGCACCGAAAATAGAATTTGCTACTTCAGGAAGTAGATGCCGTGTTCTGAGGCACTATCACTTTATAATTCGAGTTTATATATTGTCGTAGCAACTCGCTTCAAGCATTGCTGCTACTTAGAACTATTCAGACTGCACTCAGATGGAATTGTTAACGCATTGGCGATTATCATCAGTAACAAGGCATTAAGTGGTAGAGTGAAGGCAACTCGAAGTGCAGCTAGTCGTCGACGGTCCGTTCGCCCATGGTCGGGGTTGAGAATGGTCCCCGGGCTGCGCCCTGCTTCCGACTGGTCGTCGTTGGTGGCGGCGGTGTCGGAAAGTCCGCTCTCACTATTCAGTTTATTCAGGTACTGTTGCGCTATACGCCCAAAACTTTTCTTTACAGATAATATAAGCATTACTTACATCCACAGTACGTAATATTTGCGCCTGAGCTGTTTTCCAGTTACTCGACTCTGGAATGGCGCTCCCATGTTATCAAGATGATACCCACGCGCTTTTTTATTGCTCGCTTTGCGTCGGGGTCGCAAGCTATCACGCATTGCTCCCCTTTAGAATGGCCTAACTTTGACCAGCATTCGATTGCCGAAATTAGTTTTTAGAAGAATGCTTACATGTAATGGTATTCATTTGAAATACCAAAAGCTATTTCTTTAATGAACAAAGTTGTCGCATTTGGCAGTATTATTATCATTCTCTACGAGAGCAGCAAAGTTGTCTGAATTAGGCAGTTTTTCTTTCGGAGTTCAGATGGTGATTTCCAGTTTATGACACATTATCAGTTTAAGAACATCGCAATCATCATGTGTCGCAATTGATTGCAAAACAAATTCTTCAAATTAGCGTTCTTTGTGGTAAACACTTTATGGCGAATTGATTTTTTCTGTCCCTCTTCCTCCCTACCCTCTTGAGAGCCATTCGCAAGTCTCATTTTGTTCGCTCCTTTTCAGCAGTACTTTGTCACTGATTACGACCCGACGATAGAGGACTCCTATACGAAACAATGCTTTATCGATGAAGACATTTGCAAACTTGAAGGTAATTGCTGAATATTTATTGCTACAGCATTATTTGCGGACATTTCTGTTTTGTGCTCATGCGATAGGCTCTCCCCACTGCATCGTTGCGCTACGTAAGAAACATTGGTAGAGCTCCTCAGAGTAAATGGATCTTTAGCATCTGCGTGCGTGTGCGCGCGCGTGTGTGTGTATGAGTGCTTAGCGAATGGTGTTGGCCATCGGGCGGAAGTCGAGTCTTTCATTCCTCTCGCTGACCAGGGGGGCTACTTGGCCCGATTGCGCGGCCGGCAGCACCGTTGTATCGTGTGTTGCGTCCACCACTGCGCCGTGTGAATGAGACAGGGGCGTGTATATTTGGCTAAGCGCAGGCGGGGAACGGCTGGAAAATGTGTACTATCCTGCGGTTGCAACACTCCCTACACTTGCAAAATCGACTGAACTACGCGCTACAAATATTATTTGACGCCTGCTTTCATTTCTGTGAAGCAGCATTAGTATTGTATGTCTATATCAAATTTTAAAGCAATGCAAACTATATGGAAGTATCAAATAATCGTTTTCAGCAGCAAAATTGCATTTTCAGTTGCCAATCGTACAGTCACGATTTTTTAATATGAATACGGTTGCAGAGGGAGAGTGCGACAGATTTCATCCTTTAGTCAGAGTAGTTCGACGATGCGCACAGTGGCAGTGTTTGCGGGGCTGCAGAACTAACCCAAATAGTTGCATTACAAAATCTTCCCTAAGCAGGAACGCCAGCGGCTCGGTACAACTGTGTAATGTTGACTGTATTGTAACATTCTCGCGCCAGCGGCAGCAAGGCGCAGGGTGTGACTAAAATGGTGCTTGATGCGTGAATTGGCGTGTGGCGGAATCAATAGGCGAGTATTGGATTACGCGCCTGGTCCTGCTACTGGATGGGAGCGCGCGTTAATAGATTGCCCAGCCGGCCAGATGCCGGACCACCACCCCACCCGGGTCGCCCATCGTCTCCTGTTTACCCGTCAGTGATCGGACCGCGGGGTCGCTTGAGACGCTAATTGCCTCCCTTGTCGCTCTTTGGCGTGTCCATTGCGCTAATCGGTGCGGTGCCATTTCTCACCGTTAGCTTCAAACGTATCCTCTTATTTTCCGCTTCTGCTGGTCAATGAGCATCAAAGCAAGCATTACAATCATGCGCCACTGCGCACCGCACACTTAACGCCGATCATATGGACTATACAAATGCATGGGTTATCAGGTTATCATGGGGTACACAACAACATGCTCTGTATTAGTTAAAAACGCGTCTTTCGTGCTTAAACAGGAAAGAAAGTCGTAAATGTTCGTTAGCAAGACAGATACCACCAGCAGATTGATTAACTCGTGCAGCGACTGATCTCTACAGCCCTTTAAACTGTCACATTATGGATCATTTTGCTTGGACGCGAGAAAAATTAATTCATTTTGTTTTAGTGCTGGACACAGCTGGGCAGGAAGAATTCAGCACGATGCGCGAGCAGTACCTTCGCACCGGCGAGGGCTTCCTTCTCGTCTACGCTGTTACAGATCGCAACAGGTACCTTTGAACTTTGCTTCGCAACTAAGTTTGTCAGTTCTTCCGCGCTGCTCGCGTGTTATCGCATTATATTATCAATTTTTCATTGCGCTCGTCTGCAACTTGCGCGCTGCGAAGGACTAGGGGCGGCGCGCGAGTATATTTGTTTAAATTACGTAACGCCTCTCACATCTCTACTGACGGACGGACACTGCGCTTTTTCACTGAGCACGCTCATAGTAGATGAATGCGAATGAAAATGATTGTGCAGTGCCGATCAACGAGCAGGCTAGCTTGGTGCATTATAGGGCCAGGGCGCATTATAAGATTTAACCCAGTGATATGACATGAGGTTTTGTCCGAATTGGAGAAGGGAATTGCGGAGCGATGATCAGACTGCATTTTGCTTACCGAAAATTCGACGTCAACGTCAGTCTCTTTGGTAGTTAGCCCTTCGTACTGACAGTCAGCATCGGGACTCTATGCTCAGCGCTTAAAATTCTACGTGAAAGCTGATTTCAAGGTGAGGCACACAAATGTGACCTCTATTTGGCGTTTGGCAGCGAGAGCTTTTTTCTTGAACATTTATGCTCGCAGATACCATCCCCAATTGACTAAAATTTAGTGCTATTTAGCACAGAGCTTCGCTCTAAACTATCGCTCTTTTGGGTGCACTATGATGTCACTCGTAAAATCGTTGCTCGTTTGAGACCAGAACGCCTTTACTTAACAAACTTCACGCTGCTTCGGAATCTTGTCTGCTGTCACAAACATATTTGCTCGTGCTTCTTGTTCCTGCATTGCGTCAGAAGTACAATATGTAAACTGGCAAGAAACGAAACCCAGCGAGGACCGCTTTAGCGCACAAAGCCTCAGCTAGCCACCATTTGCCGCATTCATCCGTTTGTTAATGTTGTGGGTTTGCGGAACCCGCGGGCGCATTGCGAAGAGGGTTGGTGCATCGGTTTCCAATCAAGCGGCGCTTAGCGCGTCTTTGGGGTCTGCTGACCCGCAACTGGGTAGCGGCGCAGTGTATCCGACAATAGCGAAGGGATGGAATCAGAGATCAGTAGTAGTGGGCGGTTCTTCGCCTTCGAGAACTGATTCAGGCTTGCTGTCAGAGGCGATCATTTTGCTTAGCTGCGCACTGAAGCGGGAATGCAAAGGGGAGAGAGGGACGCTTTTTCCCCAAAGAAACTGAGCTGCTTTCTTTCTTGCGCTGACATCAGTGCGAGCGAGTGAAGAATGCGTCAGGACATTCCAAAACTGCTAGTGCGAGTTAACCAGATTTTGAATGACCAAGGAGTTCATTCTATTTCGGCATCGAAAGAGTCAAATAGTATAAAATCATCGAACATGACAATATCCATGCGCAATTCAGATTTCCTGTAACCGACGACATTTTATGCTTTCTTTCCGAAACTATACTTCTTTGATTCTACAAGTGAAATGCAGTTTAGCCTACTCATCGACTGTTTTATTGAGTGCTCGAATCCTCAGCATCCATCTCTTCCTCTATTTTTCAACTCCACTATTTTGTCATGTCATACTGGGAATCTTCATTTTCTTCCCAGATCGGGGGACTGTTTCATAGACCACTGTGATTACGAAAATGCACGTGGGAAAATCGATGAGACAGCCAGAAATAACTGGAAAATGACCCATCACTGCGCTGGGAGTTTCACAATTCCCCGCTGCAGCTGCTTTCTGGTATATGTCCCACGCCGCTTTTTTGTTTCTTGCCGCCGCGGCAACGACCGGAGCGAATCGCGAAATTCGCCGCGACGTCTTGTCGCACGGTCTACGCCACCCGTCTCTGGCGCCGCGTTGCGCATTTTGCACGCATATAGGAGGGCAGCACTCGGTCGGTCCCGTCCGTCGACCGTCCATCGTCTGTTTACATATTCTCGGTCGATTGCGGCACGGCGACTCTTCGTCCGTCCGGCCGTCTGCGTACGGCGCGGATGGTGGAAAATGCGCGCAGACCGAGTGGGGACTGACGGTTCAGCAGTAAACGGACGACGGAACCGCGCCCAGAAAGACAGATATATTCGACCGTGTCCTTTTACAAAATGATACTGCGCAGATTTAGCGCTCAGTCACGAGCCTTAGTACAGTGCTTTGGGCGAGGGGAGAGTCAAAGGCAGCCAAATAAGCGATTTTGCAGTATTTATTATACTTACATTTTTTCGTTCAGGATATAAATTTATGTCAAGTGCATTAAATTTTAAAAGTTAACACTGATTTGATAAATGTGCCAGACAATCTCTTCCGCTAACAGACTGTAAACCGACAAATTCCAAAAGAGAGCGATTGAAGAATATTTTTACTGTACACAGTTTTCCTATAAAATCAGCGCGCTTTTGCGAACAGAATGCTCCAATATCATCACATTTTATTTTTCGTCGTGCCGGGGTTTACAACGGCATCACGCGCACATTTTTAATGTGCCGAAAGTCTCATTAACCAAATACTTGGTATTTAATTCGTTCTCTATGTCATCTTTAACCGGTTTCTGCGAATTCTGATCTTCTCATGGACTCGTTTCTGTTTCTCGGCAAAATGCCAGAACAGATCTGCCTTCTTCTGTGG
>NIUQ01000235.1:0-60210 GCA_002796945.1 Plectus sambesii | reverse complement strand
AGTCTATAATGGTCGCGAGTTGCATTTGCACACTCGTTCGCGTAAATACTTCTCGCCATCACATTACTTTTGATTCGCGCTGAGTATGCAGTTGTAATTGTGCGTCTGATAAGCTGCGATTACTTACCACCGTCCACCTTCTGCGTCTACTTCCATTCGACCTATCCAAAATCTGACAAACGTTAAAATTATTTTTTACCTGGCGGTCCAGGAGGGCAGATGACGCATGGCTCGGGTTTCGGTCCGAGTGGCTTTTGCACTTGGCCATCCTTTCCATCTTTTCCTGGGGCGCCGTTTCCGCCGTCTTTGCCATCCGCTCCGTTTGGTCCCGGTGGACCAGCCGGTCCCGCGGGTCCTTGATGGCAAGTGCAGCAAGTGCTCTCCACTTCGGGAGTCGGGTTGACCACCGGTCCGCCGTACGAGCCTGAATCAAGAAGAAATTATGAATAATGAACAAACGAATTTTTTGAAGTATCCCCAAAATATGTTTCAGAAGCAGGGAGAATCTACTTCATTAATCTTTCAGAAGGAGCCTGAAAAAGCTATAAATAAGAACTGACCGGAGCCAGCAGGTGGCGCTGGGCGTGGCGGTTCGGTGCCAGTGCCGGGTTTCGCGGGATTTGGGCCAGGGGGCGCTGGTCCGGGGTACTGAGCGCCGTCGTTGTTTGGACCACCTTCCGGGATCCACTGACCAAACAGCCAGCTTCTCTTGAAGCGCAGGGGCTCCTTTACCGCCTGTAGCTTCCACATTTCGTGCCACATTTCGCGCGAACGAGTCTGAAAGTTTGGAATTCATGCATTGCAAACGAGCGAATATTGGCATTGGTATGAACTGCAATTGCCTTACAATAAGGATACGTATATCTGGATGAGGGAGAGGGTGACACGTTCATCCAATATAATGGTATTTGTATATTCGAAGTACCGCGCGCTTTGTGCTTTGAACAACTATCCACCCACACTAGGTGTTGAGATTAGTGTATCCTCGATTCCACATAAAACTTAAGTAATTCAGAAAGTGCTGCCCACTCAGTTAGACACTGCCAGTATCATAGTAAACCAATCGATCATAGCCGGTTGAAAATTATTTTCAGGATTGTGTATGCGTGCATCTCAGGCAAACGCACCTTGCAAAATTCGGCTTCAGCCATCATGTGACTCTGGAAGCTTTGGACGTAGTTGTAGAGCATGGGAAGAGTGACGATCGAAGCGACCACAGCGACTGTGGAGACAACGACGGCGACGAAGGCGACCTTGCGCATCTGGCGATGCTCGTTCGTCTCTTTGTACGAGTCCATGGCGGTGTCCTGAAAGTCATTGCTCACGGTTATTCTATGAAAGAGGGCCAAATGTGAGCATTGAATCCCACCCCCTGATCCAGCGTAAACGGCACATGGCTTTATTTACTTCATCAACTCCCGGAACTCGACTGTGTCTCAAACCCCTCACGCCTTCACACCTTTAAGCAGAGGGCGTAGAGCATTCAATAATACTAATAATTAATGTAAGGAATTATTAAAAATCACTCGATTGAAATTCGATGGAAAAGTGAGTGTAACAAGAAATATTATCCTTTTGTGTACATAAAATTTTACAATAACAGACACACTAAAATGGGAAAGTAATAAGATGAAACGATTACCTCTTCCTTTCCCGCCGAGTCAAGTCGAATACCCCGAATGATGTCGCTGACGAACCAATCGAATCTTAAATACAGTCGAGACGGGGGATTTCTGGGTCGGTCATGGAGGTCAGGATGGCGAACGGGGAATGACACGGGGCTGTGTCGAACTTCTTTTGTTTCTTATTGGCCTATATGGATTTAACATGTTTGTGACAAGGAGGAAAGTATTACGGAGTTATCCTCCATCATCCGTCCTTTGCGGCACTCGAACCTTTGATTTTTCAGTTAAAATTACACTGCCCTAATGCTGCCTCTTTGACTGGCTGCCCGCCTGATCGACTGGTAGTGAGCGGCAGTTCGAAGTGTCAATCAATAGTCTTTGCCTATCGACTAACTTTGCTATTTTTCTCTACCTCAATTTAAGCAATAGTTATTGCTAAAGTATATGCTTATTGATTCGTCCTTTAAAGCAGAGGTGGCAAGTATGCGACAGCCGGATCTATAAAACCTGACATTCAACTCGCATTTAAGCAAATAACTGGTCCAGGACTGTCACAAGACAGCGCTCGTGAGCCCGCCAGTTGACTTAAAGCAACATGAAAATTCATTTACCAGGTGATAACTGCTTAACCCGCAGTACACAGAGAAATACTGTAATCGCCTTCTCCCTCAGAGATCACAATAACCTGGCCAAACAAGCTGTAATGTCATCGGAAATAACTGTTGCTGCGAATGTGCTCGCATCTTTTACTTCATTTTCCCAGTAACCGAGCAAAACTTTTGGCCTTTACGGTGACTGAATATGCATTTGCGGTATAAATGGCTTTATTCTGTCAAATATAATGAGCGTAGTCGTATTTTTGTAAGTTTAAAATGTGTCCAGTGTCCATAATTTGCCCGCTATATGCCTGCAGCGATTTCGTTTCTAGGCACTCCCACTGTTCAATCTAGTGCCGACTGTGACGGTGTCAATGTAGAATTGATCTACTTTTCGACGCACCGCTATCCATCATACGATTGACGCATCCGATTGGGAACGGTGATGACATTTTGTTTCGTTTTATAGCGGCGGTACCGTTTTGAATGTCATCACCGTTCCCAATTGGATGCCTCAATCGCATGATGGATAGCGGTGCGTCGAAAAGTAGATCAATTCAACACTGACACCATTACAGTCATCACTAAATTGAAGAGTGGGAGTGCCCACGAACGAAATCGCCGTCGGTTATTTAGGACACTGTCTTATTGCAAGGTCAACGCCCACCCCCCTCCGTCTTACGCGTCGACTGGTGATTGAAAAGAGCGCAATCCCACAAGTACAATCCGATGTCCTAATAGTACTTCACTTAGATTAAAGATGAGCTCGCGTCGGCCTAAAGCTGGCCTAATTATATGCATTAGATCACTAAGAATCCGAATTTTGCGTTAATTTTCGTTGAAGCAAGCTGTTAATGGACAAAAAATGCGAGCAAAAGAACGATGGTGTAAAGGTATCTGCTATTACATCGAAACTTTGATTTGGATTTTCATATCGTACGCCTTGATGCTCTCTGTTTGACATCCGTACTAGCCACGGATGAGGCGGGGAGGTCTAATTAGGTGTCTGTTTTGCAAATTTGGTTGTTGACGTCGCAACTGTTTGGAATCAATAGACCATAGTTATTTAATGATGTTTGTCAGTGGAAGTTGAATTATGAGCAAATACATTAGGTATGACGTTTTAGTAGTAATGAAGCGTCAGTGTTGGGAAAATAAATGGAAAGTTAGAGGTGAAACGCAGTATAGGAAGTAAAGTAAAGCGAAGTGAAGTTTTAGGATATTTATTGGTCGCACGTGACGAACAGTCATTGATTGCTTGTTTATACCCAATGAAGATGCAAAATAGCAATCAATAATTCAGTGCCTGCGCACAAATGAAACTGGAGGAAACAATAGCTTAGTTTGCGCTTAAGACAAGAACATCGATTAACTACTTCGACACTGCAGCTGAATAGTACGAAACGATCTTCAACTCAGACACCTCACGTCCAAGTTCGCTGCGTTGCATGTTGTTTCTGTCATGTCTGGGGATGAGAGCTATATATTGCTTAACGCCCTTTTACAGAAATCAGTTCTGTTTGCGTTTTTGATAGGCCTTCTGTACAGTACTGAGAAGCATAGCCATAACCCTGAATCATGCATTTTTGAATACCACTAGCTGCTTACAGGTGTTGAATAGTGTCTGCTGAATTTGAGCAAGGCTAATGAAAAGTGGATAAGGACAAGAAGCTGAAGCTGAGGCAAATCGCCATAGTCCTTCTTTAAGGGCATCCCTTGTGCTACATTTAAACTAACCGTGATGATCATATTTCACCTAGAAGAACCTATTTATATGCACTCTTTTGACGAGCGTTCTGTTTTCCAATCGCTTCCCTCAATGAACACAATAAAACAAGATGCATCCTGCATCGCCCACAGTTTTAATTGATATGTGTGTTTACCGCGACAAACCATTGAAGCAAATCGGTTCAACAACGCACGGCAGGCACAATAGCACCCTGTTTTCCTGAAGCAATTATTCAGCTGAATGATCTGACTGAAACAGACAACAGCCTTCGATAATGAGACAAGATATTCACGTAGTACTTAACGATCTGCACATATGTGCTTGGTCGTACGTGAGATCTATTGAAATGACAGCCATCTGTAAATGTTTACCTTTCTCTTCGAATCTAACATCATTATGAGCACCAAATGTTGGTCGATCTGCTTTCACGACGTTTTCAGATGGTCTGCGCAGCTTAGCAAATCAAGTTAAAGACATTAACATGAGGAAAGAGTAGAAGGCATATGAGAATCATCTTGGGAATTACGTCAGTTAGATGAAATACAAGTCGAGGCCAATTAAAGTCAAACTTTATTTGCATTCTTCCATTGGTCATATAATATCCTCAAATTAGGGGTGAATGGATATGGACTAGTTCAGTGTAGAGGTGCAACGACTCTGGGTTGAAACCGGCCTCAGAACACAAAAATTAATAGATTGAGTGCTAAAACCGTATTCCGACCCAAGAGTCAAAATGGTTCGAAAGCGTGAAACTCGGGAAAATTGGTTGTTTCTGAAGTATAAAAATAGCTATTGACATCGCAAGATGTTTATGTTCATTCGATTCTGTTTAAAGCTGCTCAAGTTTTCCATAGTTAATGCTTTGCATGATTCCCGGACAAAAGGTCGAGTTAATTTGGTCGAGGTAAAAAAGGTCGAGGAAAAATATGGTCGAGGGGAAAAAAGGTCGAGAGGGAAAATGGTCGAGGTAAAAGAGGTCGAGGAGAAAAAACGTCGAGGGAAAAAAGGTCGAGGCCTGGAATATGGAGAATTACTTGAAACCTCACATATCGAGGGAATAATATTTGTGCTTAATAATGTCGAGACTTCACAATGCAGGAAAGCCATGTCGCGCGTTAATACCTCGCACATACCGTATGCTGCGCTGCTTTAGAAGTTATTGGGCGGGTTTCACATCGCGTACTGTAGCTAAAGTCGTACTCAAGGCCTATCCTTTATCATTGCGTTAAGTCCAACTTTAGTTAAAGTACGCGATATAATCAAAAATTTAAACGTAGCGCGGGAGTAATGGGCGTCAAACCGCAGAATCACTGGTATATAAGCAGTCAATCGGNTTATCATTGCGTTAAGTCCAACTTTAGTTAAAGTACGCGATATAATCAAAAATTTAAACGTAGCGCGGGAGTAATGGGCGTCAAACCGCAGAATCACTGGTATATAAGCAGTCAATCGGCAGCAAAGGATACGAACAACAGCAACTTAAAAGTAACAGACGACTTAATTTAGCCGATTGCGCATTAGTCTTCTTAAGCTGGCATTGGTAGTTCTACCATTGAAATCTAAGCGCCTCGACCTTTTTTCCCTCGACGTTTTTTCTCCTCGACCTCTTTTACCTCGACCATTTTCCCTCTCGACCTTTTTTACCTCGACCAAATTAACTCGACCTTTTTTACCTAGGCGCTTTGCATTCAAAAATATCGCATCAACACGAGTTAACTGTAACATCGCGTGTCGCCTGTGTGTATAATTTGTTGATGAGAAGGGTGGTCAGGCGAGATCCAGGGACTATGCGGTACAATTGCCCTCAGCTATAGAACTAAGTCTAGCCGTAAAAATACTTTGGATTAAAGAGCCGAGACTGGGATATTTGTGAAAATTAAAACATTTAGGTGTCCCTTGCGTTAGGTTGCTGAAAAGTTTTGTAAAATATTGATAATATCCAAACAAACGAAACTCAACAGGAGCGCTGAGAAACATTATTGATTAAGCTCAACTCTGACCTGTACTACACGTTTTATTGAATGGGTCCTTGGATCTGAGCATGCGTTTGAAGTGAATTCCGAACCTATGCGGTTACTTTGAGCCAAAACTTCTCGTGGTGATATCATCAAACCATATCGGGCAGAGCAGTGTCTGATCCATTCTTGCAGTACTCCGAAGAAAGTATATTAGACAGAAGGCTAACGCGGAAGTGTCAGTGTGAAGCACAGATCTCTCTGCATGTCATCGCATTATATCGCTAGAATGGGTTCTGTAAACACATCAGACTTTCGAGGCGTACCTGTTCAATAGATGTTGATGTCATCCTATTGCATCAAAAGAAGCGGAAATAAATCAAAATAGTATTTATGGAAATCGCCTTCCTCCAGGAGGTACCTCAATGAGCTCGCTAACGATATACCCACGTCCATTCAGGAAAGGAAGAGCGGAAGCAAAATAGCCAACATGCTTCTTTTACTTCAGCCCGATTCGCTGCTAATTACAAATCTGTTTTGACCAAATCAAGTATATCGCGTGTCTAGCTTCCCTCTGTTGACCGGTACTGCGACTGGCAAAATAAACTTTCTATTAATATCGTGAGAAGCAACAATGGTGGTAGAAGCTAATAAAAATTGAGGAACAGAACCACGACGCACAGTTGTCAGTGCTCAGATTGATGGGAGGTTATGCTGTTTGGATGACCAAAGTCAAAACTGGATTGCATCTCTGAATTTTTCGA
This sequence comes from Plectus sambesii, assembly GCA_002796945.1. NCBI lineage: Eukaryota > Metazoa > Nematoda > Chromadorea > Plectida > Plectidae > Plectus > Plectus sambesii. The sequence goes on along the minus strand of NIUQ01000235.1, from coordinate 53,541 downwards.
ATTATGCTTCAACAGCATAAAACTGTCCTTTTTCTATATGCATTGTTCAGCCTTTATGCTATTCTCAAGAATCGATCCTAGAATAGCTTTGTATCCTTAAGTCGAGTGCTTGATCTAAGCCTGTGTTTCCTACTTAGGTTCAGGTTTTGAAGAGTCTTAAGAGTAGAACTTACCAATTGCCCCTTAATGAGGTAGTGAGCAAGATTTTGGAATATGCGCGCCGTGAAACCACGAGATAGCATCTGAAGAATAGTTGATACACTTTCCGATCAACAATGAAACTTTCTCAAGTTTTCAACCCGTTTCAACCTTATCAAACCATAATGAAAATCGGCTTTTTACTCTCTCGCCATTTAAGTATCTCACTGAAGATAACTTCAGACACAGAAGACATGACGGTACTCGACGTATTTTCGAAGACGACTATGGTCGTATCCGCTCTCAACTTGTTCGTCTCAATACCCATCTACATCTTCGTCATTGTCACTATTGCGGTCAACAAAAAGAAATATCCATTTAATTCGCCCTTTTTCACAATCTTCATAGCCCTGGGAATAATAGACATCGCGTAAGCAATTCTGGACAACTTTGAAACATATGAACCTGCGCATTCAATGATTGCGTCAGATTCGGCGGTGATTTTTTATAATTTCAATGATAGTTCTGTACATGCTCCTGTGTTGATGAAAATGCACAAACGAGAGTCTATTCCTCAGTTTCCGACGGTATCATCAGAAAATTAATCCCAGTTCACAACTGGCGCGAACATCTATCCGCAGTTATGCAAATCCACAGATGAGAAGCTGCAAAATTGTTATCAGTGCGAGTGTTTCCCTATCATTTTGGGGTGGATATGAACTCTGCATCGCCCTCACCACATAATTTCAAAGAAACTTTCCCGCAATGTGTCCTGTATGAAGCTGGAAACAGACAATCTTCCCCGTTTCAGCTGCTTCGTCGACTATTTGGGTGCCAAGACGCCCTTCTGGGGCTTCTTTCCCTCGCTCTTTCAACCATATGAAGCGCCGAGTATGCTGGCAAAGGTCAACAACTTCTTCATCTGGTTCACTGGTTTTGCTCAGTACTATTTGATTATCCTCATTGCCGCGAATCGCTACATTGCTCTTTGTTGGCCGCTCAAATATCATCGCGTAAGTTGCATTTGATTTTTTTGCCCAACCATTGCAGACTCAGCAGGTTATCTGAAAGCTTGAGAATTGCATTCTCAGTCTATTCAACTAAAGTTTTAAAACATATGATCAGTTTGCGATGTTTGGGAAGGGGGAATTGAGAACGGATCAGAAAGATGGGAATTTGACTTAACACCATCTCGCAGTAGGAAAAATGTATAGAATTATGATCTTTCTTTGAATAAAAATCAAAATTCAGTTTAGATTGCGATCTAAAGCAAAAGATGTTTCTTACTGTCTTTTGGACTTTTGTTTAGCGTTAGCAATATGTGAAGCTCACTTTATAAATGAAGTGGAAGGTCAAAGACTTGTGAAATAGGGGAATTTTTTCATTTTTCTGCAGACAAAAACTAGAATTACATGGTGAATTTGCACTCTCGATTATTGTGAAATTCTTGCAGATTTTTGTGGAGCCATACACAATGTCCATGATTTGTGTTTGTATAGCGGTGCCATTCTGTTACTGCATTCCAATACTGTGCACTGACTTAACCTACTCCACCTTCAACCTGACGTTGCAAGGCGAAACCTTCAAGTTCGCTGCTGGACCGCAATTCAAGAATCCATACTATTCGGTAATTGCTAGAGTATTTTTTTATAGTGCTGAGATATGGAAAACAACATCAAAAATATGCATTATCTGTTGTTTAATATTGGTTTAAAAAATAACTAAAAATTGGGCACTGGCAATAAGCTAACTTTGCTTCACATACCATAAAATTGCATTAATTTCGTAATAAGTAAACGTCAAGATGTTTTACTGAGTTCTTGCAAGAGCTTATAAAGACAAAAAATGAAAAAGCAAAGGATAAAATAAAAGGTTTTTTGTAATTGCGCAATAGCTGATAAACTTTTATGAATATGATATTTTAACAAGAAAGCTATCGTTTGACAAGGCCAAATGGATTGTTCGACGCACGCTTTGCTCGTAGCAAAAGATATCTCTCATATTTTGCGTCCAGAATCCTTATAATCATCTTAATGTGATCCAAACGAGTTCAATATCGGCCACCGCATTATCTCGCATATATTCCCCTCTAAAAATACATTGCGTGGGCATATTTTGTGGATCTAAATTGGTTTATCCAAGTCCGCATTAAGGCCACATTTTGCTCCCTCTTGAAATACGGAACAGTGTCAATTCTATTTTATTTTATAGTATACGTTTATTTGATTTCCTTCTTGTAACCATCTGCATCTACCAGTAGGCTGCAGTCATTGATTCATAGTGACACGATGGTTGCATGTATGAATTTGAATTAATGGGGATAGTACACTGTTTCTGCAGCAGATCCCAAAAGTACGTCCAGGGTTATTTGCCTGAATGTTGCAGTGGCTCAATAATGCTATTTTTAGACATAGGTCTGGGATTTCTGTTCGAGAAAATTGAGTAATGAAGCAATGCTTAAGCGATCTCTAAAGTTCTTTATTTAGACAATGTACTACAATGTGTGGCAAGCAGAAACTGGACTCCTCATGATCAGCTCGGCGATCATGTATGCGTTGATGATATTCACGCTTTACAAACACCGAAAGGATCGAAAGAATGACGGGCACAAGACCGAGATGAAATTGTTCTACGCCGGCCTCTGCTTGTTCGCCACGTGCATTCTATACGTCGCTTACTTTTTTGCGCGCGTCTATCTCCTCAAGGCAAGTTCGTTGCTATCTTTTACCGTTAAGCAATTGTAAAAGTGGCGCAACTAATGTCTGATTTTCAGGCGTATGCCACGGATCCTAACGTCATTATGTATAGAGAGCTGTCCAGATGTAGTCTGTTCATCTTGGCCGATATGTTCAGCCTCAACAATCACTTTGTGATACTCTATCTATCGCCCGATCTTCGCAAGCAGTGCATTGCCTTGTTGAAAGGTCCAAACGGCACGAGCACGGTCAATACGCTTGTAGTTAGTGGATCGTCCAAAAGAGCATCGATGGACGTACGCCGCATGTCCCATCGTATGACGTAAAGTTCAGATATGCCCACATCGTGACTGCTAGAGGTGGGAGCGAGGGATGCTGAGTGGGGAAGGATAATATCTGTTCCAAAGCCAGGTGTCAGCGCCAGATGATACAAGAATATTTTAACCTAAAAGTGACTACCTTTTACGAGTAAACAAATAGAGCATGCAATGATAAAAAAAATTTATCATGAAAAGTAATACATTGTCAAATACTCATTAATTCGAGTATGTTCAAATAGTGCAGGTATATTTCGATCGATGTAATTTGGATGTGATTGCAGAAAATGTGTATTAGACTATTTTGATCGATATGTACTCATGAATTCTTGTCGCAATTGAAATCGTCTGTTCTCTTTTCTATTGAACATATTGATTGTCTGCTGTCAGCACTTTGATGAATGTTATCGATGCTATGAATGGCTATTAATGTCCATCAGGAACTATCTTGTCCCACAGTGTGTACATATTTAGTAAATCTGATAAGAATCAGCGTTAAATATGAACACAAAAAACTACAGTGGGTAATAAAAGAAAGGGTCTGTGCATAAAACCAAAGAGTCATTCAACCAAAAGCTGAGAGCAAATAGCAAGGCAGTAGAGCTCAATGGGAAGAACATTGTAACACGGAATGGCTAAGGAAGTAAAGAATACAAGATTGCGATTTTACTGCCAAGACAGTATCAGCTAACAGTAGATGGGCGTATTATTGTTGACATGGCACTCGCACAAAAGCTAGAGGGTCCAGGGAAAATCTCTCGGTTCCTTATTCTCCTCCCTCTTCCACGAGTTCTTGAAGATTATAAGGAATTTGCCATGCTGTTGATTTACCCCAGTTGATCGACTTCCTTCAGCTCGGCGTTCTAGCTTTGCTCTGATATTGTCCCAACAGAATAGCGCGGCCAGCCTGCGCACTACGGGAATTCTTTTTTATGGCGTTCGGCTTTGACTTAGGGCAAAACTTGGGCAGACTTGGGCGCACTTTTGGGCTATGGTAGGATGGTAACAGGTGAAGAGGGTTGATTAACAATAAGTGCGATTTTATGGTATGGCGTTCACTGCCAATTTTTTAAAAGAACTAACAAAGATAACATAGGTTAAGGCTAATGTGCAGTTATCCTTAGTTACTATTGCCGTTGTTTCCAAACGAAATGCATTTGAATGTTTTAAGCCCACACGCTGCTCATTAGGTTGCATCGCATTCTTTGTTGTTCGTTACAAAACAAATGCACACTGATTCTTTATTCATTAGCACCGGTTGACATTCAAATAAATACGATACTTTCAGTTTTTTCTGTGGAAAAAATCACCCACAGAATAATACGAGCCGATTGCAAATGTTTAAAAAACCAAGCTCCCGTCCTAGTATATTGCAGAGGTCACCGGCTTAGGCTTAGCGGATCCTGTAGCCAGGCGGCAGACGCGGCTCGGGGCAGTGGTCGCAGTCTCCGTCCGCACCCCGTGGTCCCTTCTCGCCGCGAGGACCAGGAGGTCCTTCGTGACCTGGTGGTCCCGGCTTGCCAATATCGCCAGGTTCGCCTGAAATACGGTATTGATACTAGCAATGATTCAATGATGATTGCAGTAAGATCGATAATAAACAAATTTGTGAAATTCGTTCAAAATTCTCAGTACAGCTATTTTGTTCTGTTGACATGAAATCAAGTTAAGATGAGATGCGCTTTCAATGCATGTTACTGTGCATCGCAACGCCAGGGCAAACACATCAAACTGGAACAAAAAAATGAATCCTGTGATTCTAGGTGTGGTGGGAGTTGGCAAAAATCAACATTTGTGCACGCGTTTCTCACTGAATGTGTCCATATAAGCAGATAAACGTGTTTGAACGTCTTAATTTTCGTTTATCAAATCTGAATGAAAACTCAATCGAACTTTATGACAAATCCAAAATGGAGAACAAAAAGTTGCTAAAAAACTGTAAAATACGAAAAATGAGAATGGAAAGTTTTGCGCAGTTCTGGGCTATATATAATGTAGTTATTGCGTGTTGAGAATACATTAGCAAACTTTACCTGGAGTTCCGTTTGCGGTACCAGCATCCGGACCAGGTGGTCCCTGTGAGCCGACCTTGCCTGGTGGGCCTGGCACTCCGGGTTGACCTAAAAATTCAATACTGTAATATTGCTGCGAATATTGGGAAAAGAGAGGGCTAAACGCGATTGCAGTCGGAGAGGAGTATGAAACTGAAGACCGAAAGGAGGGGATTTGTTGCGAACAGTAACATTGAATGTTGCAGGCGCTCGCGTATGCATAAGTCGTAAACTCACCGGCAACGCCTGGCGTGTACTTGACTGTGCCTTTGTTGCCGCGTGGACCGTTCGGGCCGGGGCGTCCGGGTCGACCTGCTGGTCCCACTGGTCCAGCCATGCCCTTTTCGGCCGCCTGAAAAGTTGCAAAAATTGATTGCAATCGATAGGAATGGAAGATATCGTACCTTTCCGTCGGTGCCAGGGTGTGCCGGAGTTCCCTTCGGTCCATTCGGGCCCTTGGCGCCAAACGCTCCCATCGGACCTGAATAATATTTAACCATGTAGTGAAGGACTCGATAAAAACTTAAAGTCTGCGGTGTAAAAGTTAGTAAATGTTTTAAAAGTGAAATATAAACATAACCATAATTACAATTACATATTATATAATGATTTACGATTACTCTACTCAGGCCTTTAGAACAGGGTCTCCTTAAAAATGTTTACCTGGAGGTCCGGGAGGGCAGATGATGCATGGTTCTGGCTTTTCGCCAATAGGTTCGTGTACGACTCCGTCTTTGCCCGGCTGACCATTGGCACCGTTTCCTCCGTCCTTTCCATCAGCACCTGGCGATCCTGGTGGACCCGGTGGGCCGGCTGGACCTTGATGACAAGTACAGCAAGAAGCAGCAACATCTGGTACTGAATTCACACCCGCAGGTCCACCACCTGAAATGTATTCGACTGTGATCATATCTTTTCAGTTGGGACACAGTTTATGTTTTGGTTCGGGCTGGCTGCATGGCTCTGTGCTTATATCTTTGGATTGATAACTATCCTTTTCTTAACTGAGCGAAAAAATAATTTAAACTCATTTTCATTCTATGAAAAATTTTCCCTTTACACATTTACTAGGTCTTTTCCAAATGTTTGAATATTTGGTAATGGCATTTGTTATTTTACAATGTAAACTCTAGTCGTTGGGTTCAGCTAAATTTTTTTCCCCAGCACGAATGTCCTTGACTAAATGGCCATAATCAGCCAATCTCGTCAATTCAATGAAAACTTAAAATTTTTTTGATTTTCAGTACTTAATATTAATTTGTTACGTTTAGTAAGATTCTGATGACGTCAACTAAGAAAGTTCAAGCAAGCGATCAATCAAATCTTACCGTAACCGCCAGGAGCGGGCGGGTTGGCACCACCATAGCCTCCAGCAGCCCCACCAGCGGCGCCGCCAGCCGCTCCACCAGCAGAATTTGGACCACCAGCCGGTCCACCGGCAGCACCTCCACCTCTAGCAGGTCCACTATTAGCACCACCGTAACCACCGCCGCCAGATCCACCTTCAGGTACCCACTGGCCGAAGAGCCAGCTGCGCTTTTCGCGAGACATCGCCGCCATCGGCTGTAGTCGGAACATCTGGTGCCACATGTCACGCGAGGTCGTCTGAAGAGAGAAATGATGAGACTTTCAAAGTAACTGTACGCAATTTAAACATGATATGGCTACGCGCCAGCCTTTAATATAGCTGTGCTGAGACCACAATGACGGCCAACGTGCGGCGATGGGAGTTGTTAATGAGATCTGCTCAGCTAAAGGTTTAGGCTTCAGTGTGACATCCTTTCTTGAGTTATCCCGCCCTCCCAGAGGCCTACGCATAACTTTCGTAACTCTTGTAATTATAATCGCAGTTGCGGTTTAGTGCGGTGATCGATCAACCTTCTCGCCCACATCGCCACTGACCAGTCACAGCTTTTCTCAAAGCTGTTTTTACAATAGTTAAAATAATTCCACGATAGAGTTCCTTAGGTCTTCCAGAGCATTAGTCAAACAAACCTTGCAGAATTCAGCCTCAGCCATCATATGGCTCTGGAAGCTCTGCACGTAGTTGTACATCATGGGCAGTGTGACGACGGACGCAACCACTGCAACCGTCGAAACGACGACGGCAATGAAGGCGACTTTGCGCATCTGCTTCGACTCCTCCGACTCCATCATTGCTGAAAAACGCCATTCTATAGTTTAATAATTGCATCAAAATGTTGGTAAAATGAAAGCTGTTGGAGTTAAGATCAATATTGGATGAGTAACGAACGAGGGGTGTTCATTGCGATAAAATGAGCAAGGTCTGAGCTTGAGGATCATGAGGTCAAAGTATAAACGGCAAAGCCACCCTCCCCCATGATATTAACTCCAAAAAATGGAGAATCGTGCCTGTGCACCAAACATAGTTCAGTCTGCTTATTGGGTGGTTTGTTACTTCCTATCGCCTGAGAACACTTGAGAAGGGACAGTAGTGGTAAAGTTTACTTTAGTGCAAACATGAATAATAGTGCAATATGCGCCAAAGCCAGTTGATAGTTCGGAAAGAAAACTAAGCTCAAAATGCAAAACATTTTTCGGTAAATATAAATTATAAGAAGGGACAGAATCCAAAACTCTTACCTGATGTCATTTTTGTAGCGACTGACTGCTCTAGAGCGAAACTCCGCAGGAGGTGACTGCGGACGCTCTGAAGACAACTGACTCTTTGGCGTTACCGCCGAGGTTATAAAGCGTGTCAGCAGTGGGTCAGAGGGCGGACAACGGGGTCGGCGATTTGGGCATCAGGATCATCTATTTTCTTGCGTCGCGGTACACGGAATGTTTTTTCTAGGCGCGCCATACTGATTATCCAGCGAAGGATCTAAAGATACGATTCTAGGAGGACGAAGGTTTACGTTACGATTAGAATCGCGAAATATGCGGCCGCCCTAACAAATATCCGTTAATATGACGGACATTTTACAACATGCACGCACGCAGACTTTGCGCATCCTATTCCAGGTGCACAGCGATTTTTTTACTTAGATCAGCGGGACTATCAGGAATGACAATCTCGTGACACGCCACCGGCAGCAGCAGATTAAACTGCGATTACGATCGCCGGGCGTTTCTTTGTCGGTCAGGTTCGGATTTTGATGGGGATTTTATGATACATGGTGCGCACACAATGCGCTCCAGTACCAAAAATCTGATTTTAAAGAAGACTATCTGTTGACTTAGGACGATTAGGCATATTGAATTACGAGCGAGCAGTACCCTTGTTCTTCGCCTGATATTTACGGTTTTCAGCGATCCCCAAAAGGTAGGAACAAATGATTAACCTTTCTTTGTACATTAACCTGCACCTTAAGCCTTGAATGTATTTAGTAATATCTAACTTATAATAAGAGAAAAGCGCCGGAAGAGCAGAGTTCATTCCCGAAGCATCAACTAAACGGCAATACAACGTTATGAACCGTCCTTGAAATGAGCTTTGTGAGACTAGCTCAGCGATGGTCCAGTTACTCCTCAATAACATATTCAACCCGAAGCAACGTAAGCGTCTCTAAAATTTTCAACACGAATATCTTATTGTCAGCTATTTCTATTGAATCTCAGCCAGATCTTTCGTGCCTTGATTATCAGTCGCTGTATTTTATATTTATATATTTTACTGGCAAAGAATATTATCATCTACTTAAAACGTCAGCATTGAGATAGAGAAGCGTAATCAGCTGTACACAACAATGGAGGCATGAGAATGTGATTGAAAAAGAAACAATTATAACAGAAGAATGATTTATATATTTGCAGATATAATTCACTTTGTCTCTTACAGTGAGCAATCACCGAAAGATAACGGTACGAGTAAACTTTACTGGAACAATCACGAGAAGGGGTCACTTCCCTCACACTCAAAGCATTTCTAGAAGTGAAATTATTGCCTTGCTTAATATCTTCAATCGGCTGGAAGGGTGGAACACTTAAAATACTGTACACTTTTAGCGCTTAGTCTCTTTCAGCAAAGGTAATACGTGCGCATATTTTACAAGCAAAGGCTCACAAAGCCCGCGTCTCAGTCATCTGTTAACACCATTCAACCGGCCCGCCAGAACAAAAGAACAATGATGAGACTGTTCGTATTGGCTTATTTGCTGACAAATGCAGTAAGCTCCCGCGAAATATTCTCATGTGACCGTAATATTTTCCTCGACAGCGACTATGCCGCGAACTTCATACGCATTTGACTACACTGTCACAACGAGGCCAACTCTTTCGCTACCGACTCCATCTCATTTTCTTGTCAAAGTCTGTCCCCTCTTCAATTGATGTTATATCATCAGTGTTCACGTTGCGATCATCCACTGTTTTGTCCCTGCTAGTAATTCAAACCGCCACATGTCTAAAGTTCTCGCATATTTCAAGGGCTCCACAAAAAGGCGGGAAATGTGTACGGTATTTTGAGTGATCCGACATTCAAGTCGAAAATCCAAGTTGATCCGTAGTTACTCTTGCAAATAGTAAACAGCAATATAAAGTCAAACGAAGTTTAAAAACGTTTCTCGCAATGCAGCTTTTGAAATGACTGTCAAGCCAGGCAAGAGTGAGTGAAGACGCCCCATGACTTGATTACCATTATATCATTAGATCATCAAATAGGTATCAACAACAGCGCGATGCGAAATAGCCGCTTAGATATTACAGCAAACAGAGAAAGTAATAATCACAGGCTGTAATTCGCGCTGAAGTCCAGGTACTCAAAGAATATTTGAAAGCGGACCTACAGCCCCCTCCGATATCACACCGAATCGTGCCAGGACCAAAAATGTTCCACAATTAAATTTTCAGGCACTAAACTACGATAAGTCTATTGAAAGTAGAGGTTTCAAATACCCAAATATCAATATGATTCACAAGTTGATCCAAAACATACAACTGCATCGTATTGATCTCATTATAAAAGGTGTCCTTAGACTTGAAATAAAGCTATTAAGCGTCAGTCTAACTGATTAATACGCCAAATTACTTTCGATAGAAAATTATAATAAAGTTCTCTCCCATTTTGCATCATCTTGTTATATTTCAAAAACCGCCAAACATGAATCCTAAATTCAGTCGAAACGCGAAATTATTTCTAATAACCGACGGTCGCGTTCAAAAACTCTAAAAGTACTCGAGCTCAGCGCAAAACAGATATCACAGCAAGAGTGATTATGGACATTCAATAATGAATCATTAAAATCAACGTGGGCAGGGATCACGACGCGTCGACCGTAATCGGCGGCGAACAATCGCGCTAATCGCTACCGTACTTAGTCTTGAGCTGCATGAGTCGCTGCAGGACCCCATCCAGGTCGAAGGTGCCGTGATTGCAACCGAATGGATCGTTGATCGCAGTACCCTAAAAGTGCGACAGGTTTTTAATGAAAATGACGTGAAAAGTAGAAAAGTCTTCGCATGCCTGAAGGCCTTTGTCAACGAGCTTCTGGCAATTGATGAGGTAAGTGTCGATAAATTCGGCGAATAGACCGTGCATTGCCTCCCTCAGGGTTTCCGGCAAGTTCTTTGATTCCGTCCGCTGACCTTCCATCATCTCGCACACCGCCACACGCAGTGTCTCATACTGAATTATCGTATTATACCTGCAAGTAACATCGATATAGTTGCACGAACGCGTATAACAGCATAAATCATTTATAGCGGTATCGCTGATAACGGCTATTCGCTTAAAGCGGTTAGTTTTTGCCGATCCCTAATGTTCAGCCAGCTATATTCTGCACAGGACAAAAATTGCTAATAACGGTAATGGCTTATATCGGTCGAAAATCGCCAGTCCCCCATTTACTAATATAAACGATGTATGTGATGCAATTAAGTGCGACTTGCGCTTCTCAAAAATCATAAAATATTTTACTTCTTTCGGGCTTGTGTGTTATCTTGAAAAAGAAAAGGATAGTGAGAAGAACATAGGGCGGTCTCAAACGGAAAAGTTTACCGTACCTGTCCGAATCGCCGGACCGCCGCTCGTGTTCATAACCGGGTTCATTGAAGTAAGGCTTCTCGCTCATGAGGGACTGAATGGAAAGCGCCACGCTCTCCAGAGTCAGGGAGGCCGCCCAGCCGGGCCCATCCCACGTGCCCAATATGCTTAGACACACCTAAAAGAAAAAAGTTTACAGTGCGTTATGGTGTCCCGACAGACCTGTCAGTATGCCATAACGCATTTGAGTCAATCGATCATTCATTATGTATCATTTTCATTCGAATAAGAACATTTTTTGGTAAAATAAGACACTTTCCTTATCAAAGAGGACATTTTCCAAGTCGAATCAATATAGAGAATGTCCTCTTTAAATTGTAACGTGTCTTAATTCAAGTAAAAATGGTGTAGTAATGCAAACGCATATTCATAATATTGAACATACTTACCTTGCCATTCTGATAGAGGTTCGGGTTGAAACGAACAGAATCGCCAGCAGTGGTCATTAGACGGGCACGCGGTGGACGTAAGGGATAATCGGGTGGCAGTCGAATCAAAAAGTAGAAAAAACCTGAAAATAAACCTAATAAAATCCCGAGACGCATCACTATAACATCGAGACTGCTCTAAGAGTTGCGATTAAGCGGATTAAATTAACAACAGCGACTAACCACCACCACGACGGCAGGAAGACAGCAGCACTGTGAATAGTATACGATTTTCACTTTAATAAGCACACTTTCCTATTCAAAATGGGTGTTTTCTAAATCAAAAAGGCCATTTTTTGAGTCGAATCGGTATAAAATAGTCCCTTTTGATTTGGAAGACGTTCACGTTAAATTGGAAAGTGTCCTCATAAAAGTGGGAATGATATATATCAACAGTCTATGCTTTAGAACTAACATTACTATAATGCCCAGCCGCATTTTTAGTAAAAGTAAATGCAGAAGCAAGAAAGAGAATATATATTTTGATTTGTACAATTATAGGGGAAATTTTCCACTGAGTAACGGCAAAACAGTCTTCCTGAGACGTTCCTTGACGTGCTGCGTGCTAAAGATAGGCTAAATTTGGCGTCCTACGGTATTCGGTCTCGACGCTCGTAACTGATCGAAAAGTTTCCCCTATAGTAGAGCAGATTAGAGGCAGATGCAAGGCAACGCACCTCCTTCGTATGGAGTGTCCATTGGACCAACAATGAGCAGATGAATGCGCGAAAGATCGCCCTCATCAGGCACCGCGAAGATTCCTTGTGGCGGATCCTGTAAAGTATTATACTTTCGTAATACACTATTCGTAAAGTTTTGACTATAAGAAAAAATTTTAGAATTGAAAAGGCAAACTGCTTAGAAAGTCGACAGCGCTTCTTTATATTAATTTATGCACGTAAAATCACAGAAACGACCATCGTTCTAAGTGAAAAATGGTAAGTCTTGAAAAGCGAGATCATCTTTGCTAACTACGGTTCCTGGCGAGATTTTTACTGATCAAAAAATTTTCTACTGTACACTGCAATGCACCTATACTAGCACTTGGGAGACCGGCCAAACTTAATCCGCATAAGTGACACCGGTATAAAACTATTTCCACTTTTATAAAGACACTTTCCAATTCAAAGTAGGCGTTTTCCAAGCCAAATAAATATAAAATTGTTACTTTTGATTTGGAAAGCGTCCTTATACATGTTCAAATGGTATAAGCAAATTCTAATGTAAATGAGCGTCAACACAATAAAAGACTGTACCTTATAAAGCTGTTGAAGGTCCCGCTGAATGCGCTTCGTGCTGAAGGCGGCTGTCGTCTGCTTATCCCAGTCGGGACAGTGAATAGGGTCCCAGCCTCCATCGAGACGCGCTTTCTTGCTCCCATGAGCCGCCGTCGCCGCTGTACCCTTCACCTCGAGCTTCGCAGTAGGCGCTGCTTGCCCGTCAACCCCTGCAATGTGTCAAAATTCGCGCGTCCTACCGTACATGACGTCATGCAAAGCCAAAATTTCTTCGCGAGGAAGAAGAAATCGAATCACACACCGTAGTTGGCAAAGATGAGCTCTTTTTGGCACAAAAACACCGTTTTCTTCGTTTTTACGTGCGTGAATTGACAGAAAGAAGTGCAATCGACTTTCGAAGCAGTTTGATTTATCTAATCTAAGATTTCTTCTACCTCGTGAAGAAATTTTGACTCTAATCACGTGATTAACTCCACAAAGGTTCACAAGCTTCCGCGGATATTCCGTTTCTGTTCACAGCTAAGAGGTGCTATAGAGCTTTATTTGTCTTTCCGAACTGATCTCATATGTAGTGCAATTGCTAACTCGTCTATCAGCACTTTGTATTATCTCCTCCCATAAATCTCTAGCTATAGCTTTCAACGCGACCCTCGTGACACAACTAAATGTGTATTTACAATGCAGCGGCCCAGAATTATGTTCACATTTTCGCCAATTCAATGTCACGCAGTTTTACTTGATTAGCAGAAAACATCGCCGCGATTATTTGGATTTGCTCATGCATCAAGTATAGGGGAAATTTTTCGATCAGTAACGAGCGTCGAGACCAAATACCGTAGAACGCCAAATTTAGCCTATCTTTAACGCGCATTACGTCAAGGAAAGTCTCAGGAAAGACTGTTTTGCCGTTACTGAGTGAAAAATGTCCCCTATACGTATTGGCTAAGCGAAGTGGGCGGTGCATTGGCGACATGCCAATTAATTTCGCGTGTCCCACGACATTCACTCGTCTCGCCTTAATTTTGATAATTTAAGCAGAATATGTTACATAAATAGACTCTAAGCATCGTCTTTAAGATGATATCTATTTAAAAGTGTACAGTTGTGAAATGTCTACACATGTGCAGCGTGTATAAATTAATAAACTACAGATGTCTCAACCTTTTACAGTTGCATTAAGTTACACAAATGTGTATCGTTTAAAGTACTCCTCGGAATGGAGTCAGAAGTGAGTAGAGACAGTTGATGAGTCACAATGCAAACATATTTTAGAAGAAGGGAATAAGATGTGATCAAAAAAAACTTTGAAGTGAATTGTCAAGAATTTCTACCTGCAGCGCCGATATCGGCTGTTGGGTCAATGCTAGTACCCGGAATGGAGGACATGTCTCTCTGGTCGACTGATCTCCTGGTGTTCTTCAAAAGTTTGCTACCAGCGCATAGTTTAATTCAGGTCCTTCAGCACACAGATTTTAGCTCTACTTTCTCTGAAATGAATTAAACGAAAGTTTACGGTGTTTCCAGACACATTCAGCCTGAAAGCATCTCACTTTAGATTTTTCTTTTTGTTTTCCCAAGTCCAAGCAGAATGATCATACAAGGAGATAGTATAATGTAATGTGGATGACGCTTATGGCGCAGCGGTCATTTTTCAATTCGTACGACACGGACGCGGAACTGGACCTGTAGCGAAATACGATAACAGAAAATCGTTTTGAGACACATCGTATCTTATTTGAAGACTAATGGCATTCAAGACACTGCTCGGCAAAACGATCGTTGTTGAACAGCTAACCTAGGAAGGCGAAGAGTTTGAATGAAAAAATGAATTCGACATTTTTTCAGGGCAGCAACCGTTCACAACGGAACAAAGAGGTAATTTCTTAAAGGTAAATCGTGTTTCGTTCTATTGGACGATAATTTTCAGAATAACTTGGAGTGGTAAGAAAATTCAATCCGAATCAAGATTACTATAGGCATCTTAAGTGACTGATGGGCATGGCTTGATGTGTGCTTTATTTATGACATCTCCCCATTTTATACTTAAATGAACAAGCCGGCGAAAACGTGATTTCTGACAAACTTATGATTTGTTTTACACGTTCAAAATACTACTCGCTCACTACAAACCTATGCGTGTCTTTTTTAAACTTTCAATAATTGATCAGTGTTTGATTTATTCAAGGATCGCTGTCAAAGTTTGAAAGCCCCATTTAGTCCTTTAATGTTAGTAGTGAACATAATCAAAAATAAGTGCTGTCACTATAGCTACACATCATATGGAGATAACCAAGAATTTTTGGAGAATGCTTTATAGACTGCTGGTAGCTTCACATCATGATACTGCTTTGCCGTGACCAGATTACGCTAAATATAACCAAGATTCGTAGTCAGCGTCTCATATGCAGCTAGACACAGTATACAACACATTCCTCATATCGATGGACGATGTACGTTTTTATTTCAAGTTAAAAGTATTTCACAAAGCACGAAAACAAGATTCTCATGAATAACCGAAAATTCACTTATCGCGATTATTTCAATAAAACAACAGTGCAAGAGATAAGGACAAGAGAGCATCCGCCTATTCGCAATATTTCTCCTTCATCCAAGTAACCGCCTCTGTGACTTCCGCAAATGTAAGATGGTAATATTTTTAACACATAGGAGGAAAACATGATTTTCAAAGCAATGAATAATTGGTGAACACGAGCGGATAATTTGAAAAATCGAACTTTAAACGGAAAGCAAGGTAAAAATTGATCATGTTGATACAGTAACTGGATAGAGGCCACCCTTTGCCAAATAAAAAGCTTCCATTTACACCGCGACAGAAGCGCGCTGACTCCAAATGAGTGTTCATGTCCTACATATGGAGCAAAAGCGCCGCTATAGCTGCCGATTGATGCCATTCCTAGTAACTTTGCCACCTCGCACGCTTATCTCCACCTCTTCTAGATATGTCGAGTACCGCTACTAACCCCATTCGGTCTAAAGCGCGAGCTATTACTAGGTTGTATGGAAACAACCGCGCTTCTCGTATTCTTGTCATCCATAACTGATATCAGCTTCTTCAGTTTGGACACGACCATTTTCGACAACGCTTTACGATACGGTGGCATGATTAGTAGAATTATCATGGCGTCGCTAAGTGGATTCAGTGATATGAGAAAGATGCCCACGTACGAGATGTCGTAGATCGCTTGCAGAAAACTCGGCGTTATTTCCCATCCATTACCCGTGTACCAGTTGTACAAATTATTTGGCAAGTATCCAACTGCGGTATTCAGCAGCGGAATGAAAACCTGCGAAATGGTAACTAGGGCGACTTGAAACGTCTCCTTAACTCTTGACAGACTATCACCCGTGTCTACTTTCTGATTTCGAACTGCCTTGAAAACTGTTGTTGTGTTCATTAGTAAAATGATCGCCCATATGATAGGGTAATAGTTGCTCTGTAGAATGGACTTTTCAGAGAAATCAACTGCTGCTCGAAGCCACTGAAAATCGTCGGCATACATTAATTTGCACACGAGGGTTATGACATTTCATCTTTAAATTTATTATTGGTTGTCCAGGGATTTGTTTCATAAAATTGTAGTAACAGATGGCGGATTAGGTAATAGAATCTCACGTGATTTAGCCTACTTTTTCTCTTGGCTAACTTTTGACTGCAATACATTTGTTCGAATTACGGTAAGTTAATGCTAGTATCAAGATTGAATTATCAGTGTGAGGCGCGGATAACGGGCGTGTGGAGGCGAAAGCCATGAAAATACCGTCGTTGGTTAAAGTGGGGATAGAGAGAAAAATTGAGCCGATGAAAACAGATTGCTTGCGATTATTTTCATTTGGAGGGGACCAAAAAAAAGACATTTTCTAACACCCACTCGGAATTCAAGTACGTACCGGCAGTCCATCGTAGCCAATCCACATCGTTTTCGAAAAGTTGCACCATGACATTGAATGTTCCTTGTCATGGGTGTAGGACGTTACACGGAACCACGTAACTATACCGTAGTATAAGGCAATCAGGTCGACAACCAAGCAGAACAACGACAACTTAATCCGGCTGAACCACTGATGCGAAAAGAGAGGGAAAAGAACACAACAAAAACGGTGAATTGAGGCGGGCATAAAGGCAAGCGGTACGATCGCTCTGATCAAATGATAATGCATTGATTCGTATATCAGACAAAAGAACGGGTCGCTGCGTTTCGCGTTGATATAGAACTGCCAGAAATAACCAATGAAAATGTAGAAAATAGACATCATTATGTTGATTGCGATAAGATTGCCTATGTAGACGTTGAACATGCCTTTAACATTTCCGGCAAACATCAAGTACAGCACAAGAATGCATAAGAGCAGTCCTACAATACCGACAACAAAAAGAAGAGATGGAATGGTGGATTCAATGAAGCTGAGACTAGTAAGGGACATTTTGAAAGATAGCGTCGGTACTGCAGTTTTTTGATATCACGGAATCACGGCTGACGACTGATTTTTCACGCTTTAGTCACTAGCTTGTGATAGAGCGTGCTAATGAAATATGCCACCCACCTTCGGGAGAATCGTTGTATTCAACCGAAATGTGAGCGAACGAATATAATTCGCCTATTTAATCGAGCATTCACTCAAAATAAGTTATTCGTTTTAAAATGACACAAACAAGGGTCAATTCGCCTTCATACACGCATGGTTAATTATTTGATGACACGCATATATCATTGCACTCTGGGTACGATGTTTGCGCGACCAAAATATATTTGATGCTACAGGTTACAAGACAGGCTTTTAACGTCAATATGTTTCGGCACAAATACGTAACAAAAGATGCAAATTAAGAGCTGTTACGTTATGCTTTCTTCTTCCTCACTAAAGTTTAAGTATAATTCTGCTTGATATTAATTTCTTATCTTGCTAACACGCACCTAGTTAACAACAATTTTCCCTTTTTGCAAAACGGTTTAGACTTGACTAGCAACGGTTTTTAGCCACAGGAAGTCGAATGTGTCATTCTGACTGCTTTGACAGAGAAGGGCAATTATATGGAACCTTGGCTCGCTCAGCTGTCATGCTTAACTCCCATAGAAAGTACTTAGATTGAATCACCTATGCCCATGACCGTTCATTTTGTTGAGTTTTCGCGCGAGAATAATAAAAGGCTAGGGCAGAGTGGGCGGGAGGGCGAACATTGATGTTCAGCTTTCCTTGTCTGCCTTTAGACGATTTAGATTGCTGCTCGGTAATGATGCGCTCAAGACAGCTACTTTACTCAAAGGGTTCGCGATTCGGCATCGCAATTAGTGAGACTAACTGTAAGCAAACACAGATATCTCTTTCGTACAAAAAGAAAGAATAATTTGTGCTTTGCCGAAGTTCGAAATGTAATGCGCGGCAATTTTAGCAATATTGCTTGTTTGACTATAAAGATAGGAAGAGACGTTCTAACCGGTTCGTTACGAAATTATTAGCTTGTTTGCACAAATACCATTCTCGGTTAACGTTAATTTGCAATGTATTGTGTAGTCTTTGAGCTAAAAGTCAGCTAAACGTGAAACACCACTGAAACACTCCTGAAAGAGTTTCATTTTATAATATAGAGAGCTGATCGATGAGTCAACATAAGTGGCGCCGAACTGTTTCTGTAGTCTTTCAATATTCGATTTATAGTTTCATTTCAAGTGTAAACTGGTCGGAGCAACTCTATGAATATCTTACACTCACCATAACTATTTTACCACAAACATTGCAGCTTCTCTAAAAGGTGAGGCTTGAAAAATTGTTTCAGACATCATTCATCAAACAGGCTGACTGGAGTGAAATTTCCAGATGAATCTATAGGCGAACGTTGCTTCTTCTAGTGAATGCGAGTGTGTATATGAGGCAGGTTGGGTTGAGCTCTTCAGTCGGTGATGACACTTTACTCCGCAAAATACACATCTTTATTCAATCCCGCCAGCCAGCAGGCTGTAAAGAGCAGAAAACACATTTTTTGGCATCATTTCAGATTTCCTGCTACCACAGAACTACCGCAATCGCGTTTATTGAACTAGCGCATTTTAATACTATGTCATCGGTATCACTGTTTGGATGTGCAAACATGGCATTTAAATTCAGATCTTTAAACGTCAAAATATTAAAGCGGAAGTTAATAACGAGATGATTCAATCCTGGTTAGGGGATTGTACACAAAGAAAAACAGCTATTCTGGTCGAAATTTATTCGCCGGCCATCAGCTCGAAGAATTCTGAAAAAGGGTAACTTGTTGTGGCGTAAGTCAAGCGTAAATATACTCTAAAAGTTTAAGCACCACTTTTTTAGAATCGATCCCATTCAAAGGCGTTACAAAGCAGCCAGGACAAAAATTAGAATCAACATTTTTACTTCGCATTGGTGAGCTAATAGATTGCCTAGTAACAGTTTTCATTCATTGTTGTTGCTTCTTTGCTCACTTGGTGAGCTGTGTTTGTCTCCTTGCAACCTACGAACTAGTACGCAGCATGTATAACGTTTAGACAAGGTTTCTCATTCTCACTAAAGCTATTTATTATTGATGGTAATTACTTTGTCACTATAAGCTGACGATCAAAGTTTTACAAGGTAAGGGCCTTCTTTGAAACGGATCGACCCTGAATCGGTGCATTTATAGTTACGGCGCGGACAAATCGGATCGAAACATGAGTGAATTCAAATGAAAAGACAATTGAGAACTTGTGGCAATAACGCTGGAAACCCGAAAAATCTGCCAATTTCACTTCCGGATAAGCCGCAATTAAGATTCAAAATCTCTTTTACTGTATGCTCACTCTTCTTCTGATCGACTAGGCGAACGAAAAATTAAACAAACCTTCGAATTCGATCTTTCCGGAACCGTCCTCGTCGATTTCATCGATGGCGCCGTCAAGTTCGGCATCGGTCAAGTCATCGGCAATCTCGTGCAACAACGCCTTCATCGTCACTCGGGAAATGAAGCCGTTGCCCTGAAATGCAATTTACCATAATTGTGGAGCTTATTTGCAACCATGTTCCTTCTAGATTAATTATTCCCCAGTCTAAGCGCTAAGCGAGAGCATAAATAAAATTTCACTGTTTCTATCAATAAATAGAACAGCACCTCTGAAAGTCTAGTGTGACGGGATATCAACTAAATTCGTTTCCTTCAGAGAAAATTATTGAATAAAACTGACTGTTTCATAATTACGATTCACTTTATACAAAGAATCTTGTCACGGAGTATTCCAGATGCACGAAGGGATTCAAAAATGTCCTTCCTTTATTCAGCGTTAATTCCACTAAAACTTACATGGCAGCCTAAAAACGTTGTTCTCCTTAGTCCTACTATGTAATATCAGAAACGTAGCCAGAATCAGAGCTTAAAGTGGTATTCAGAGCTGATTTTTATTGTTTAATTTGCATCACAGCTTCTGACCGAGTATCCACCGCCTTCCGCATATGACAAAATGTTCATTAAATCATAAGGGTTGTGCGCTACCCACGCGGCACCTTTCACTGTGGCACTGGAAATGGTTTTGACGTAATCCCCGTTGTGAATTTTTGTGCCATATTCGCGAAATTTCTGACAAAATACAATAAGTCCCACGAATATTGCTGTGTGCATTTGAATTTTTACTCGGTCAAGTACTATGACGCGATTTACACAGCAGCAAACAAAGTTATAAGAAGGTATAAGAAGCACTTCTTGCTGAAGGGAGGATGGGGAGCAGATGATCCCGTACCGATGTCAGCTACCTTCCTGAGCTGCACTTTGCAACACTCTATCAGTCGCATCAGTCATAGAAACGATCAATTCGCAGAACTATTGACCACAAGAGTATTGCGAAATGCGGCTCCCTAAGCTTACGCACCTCTTTGTCGAAGAGACGGAAGGCCTCGCGCAGCTCCTTCTGCAGCGTATCCTTGTCGACGGTGTTGGCGACGGTGTAGACGAGCGCGCAGAACTCCTCGAACTCGAGCTTGCCGGAGCCGTCCGCGTCGAACTTGGCGAGCAGCTTGCGCAGCTGTTTCTCGTCAAACTCCTGCTGCATGTCGGTCATGATCTTGCCGATCTGAGTGGCGTTGATGAAGCCCTGTTTTCCGCGATCGTACATATCGAAGAAACGCTTGTACTCTGAAAATAAATTCAACTTAGAAAATAAGTCTCCGGACGCTCAGATATCTGCATAAAGCAAGTTCAACGGATCATATCTCCTGGGGGGATTAGAAATGAGTTTCACCCGAAACAAAACGGTTCATTACTCGTAAAAATGACATAATATTTCTACAAGATGCATGTTATCCTTGCATTCTTCGGATACCGCCCCCTCTCCGCGTAATATGACATAAGTTTAGCGGGACATTATTACAGTAAAAGAGGAGATGCAGCCGATCTGTTTAGAGCCCGAGCTACTTTAAAATACACCCGCGCACGCCTTCAACATTACATTTTGCAGTTTACAG
Organism: Plectus sambesii; assembly: GCA_002796945.1. Lineage (NCBI taxonomy): Eukaryota > Metazoa > Nematoda > Chromadorea > Plectida > Plectidae > Plectus > Plectus sambesii. Next base: position 32,206 of record NIUQ01000235.1, on the reverse strand, counting down.
CACAATAATTTAGCAATGAAATGCAGCATGAAGATGAAAGAAAATGAGCATACCTTCCATTTGGTTTCCATCGATCTCGGCAAGAATCTCTTCAATATCTTCAGCCTAAAACAGAAAGAGAGTCAGTATTTCATCATAAGCCGCCGCTGTCCCAAAATAAATGTTAGAAAAACAAAGTGAGGGGTATTTTTTCGTTCAGACGCGAAAGACGCGAGTAAATGCTGGTGAATTAGAGGCGCTGTTTGAGATTTTTCGCGAAGCAAAGTAAATAATAAGTTATTGAGTAGTGGATTGTCAAACTTGGCTGACATCATGGCAAATCCGCCCACAGCGCCAGTAGAGTAAGCCCTTTTGCCTATTAAACAAGACCAAGTTTGATACGAGTAAAATGGCGGCGCACTTTATTTGAACAGAGTGTATTTTTTTTTATCCGAAATTCATGTCATTTAAAACAAACGAAAACCTCACCATGGTTGCAGTTAGCAAATTTCCGTGAAGTGCAGCAGCAACAGCGTACTAGCGGCGCAGTTTCTAGAAATGTTCGCCGTCGGCGCAGCAGTAACAACTGATGCGGCTGGCGTCGTCGGAAGCGGGGTCGGGGGCCGAAAAACACTCGTCGTCTTCGCCAGCCGCTTGCCGATTCGTAGCGAGCCGAGTCGGGCGCGCAGGCGTCGACGGGCGTGAACGTGCCGTGCAGATAATAACCCGGCGCGCGCAGCGGCTTCGGCGCCTTCGCGAGGTGGCGAGAGCGCCCGATCCCCGCCTAGAGGCCGAGGTACCCGCTCGCCACTCGCCTGCCCACGCCTTCGCCCAGAAACAGCTGCGCTGCTACAGCCGTCGAGTCTGAACCGCGTCGTCGGCACGCACGATGGACGGGCTGGCCGCATCTCAGTGCTAAAGACGACGCCTTCTGTTCAGAGCGAAGCTAGAAGGGGCCTTCACTCGTTCTGACGAACGATCGAACGGCAAATTCAAAGTGCCAGTTTCGATTCGCCTAAACTGTATCTTTCCCCTTGCGCATTTACAATAGCCGTGAAGTGTGTAAGTAGCTGCTTCGAGTACAGAAGGTAAAATGAAGTGAAAAGCTGCGCAGATTTTGACAACCTCTGCTCATATTTCATAAATCGAACAGAAGTACGGCAAGATGTTCGACAACTTTCATGTAGTAAAGAGAGTACTTAACGATATAACTTTACTGTTAGCAAAAAACATTAGGTACTTTCGCATTCGCGTGAACGAAGGCAGTCGTTGCAGAGTTGTCCTTGACACATCATACAGAATTGTGCAAAGAGAAGCATTAAGCGCTGCGATTATATCTAATCGTTTTAACGTCCATCACTGTTGGACGCGGCGTTTCCTCCTGCGTCGTCGCGACAACAAACTCGGCGACAATACGTCAAGATTTAGGCTACCAGGACTTAGAACAGCCGGATTCAATATACTAGGGACGAGAATCCTTCCGCCCAGCAGATTCGGAGAAAGAACTGACGGGCCCAACATTTGAGCCATGAGAATGGTCGGACTGAGTACTGTAGGACGAATGATCGAGGGATTGAGGCCGCCCGGCGACAAGATCAACGGTGACAGCACTTTGGGAGACAGAATGCGAGGCGCAATTATTCGCGGATTAAGAACGTTCAGTCGGAACGCGGTTGGACTGAGCAAGTGGACATTGATGGCGCCCGCTCCGACAAAAACTGGTGAGAATATATTGGGTGACAGAATGAGATAACCAAGGACAGCCGCTCGATGGATGTTGACCGTGTAAGCAAACGGTCGTAGAATGCGCTGCTTTAGTCGTCGATTCCACGTTCGCATACTGGCTTCCATTTCGGTTTCATTCGATCCTTGTTCCGTTTCCCCCGCCATCTGCTTTACAACTGTCTTCATCATCATATCTTTATCGAATTCGGTGAAGCGTTCATACTCTTCCAATGGAATGTCGTTCTCCCACTGGCCATTATAGAACCCTAAAGTGGTGCTTGATAACCAACGCTTTACCTAAATAATCTCCCCTTTCCACACTTACCGTCATCAGAGAAAAACATTTCATTCAGTTGTTTAGGCTCCATAAAAGCAAATCCCTTGGATTCAATGTCGTCCCGTTGCAAATCCGTAAATGACGCCACCAGCCGTTCCCAAGTGGCGTTCATTTTCGCATACGTTTGAATAATGTCTTTGGCAACATCTTGCCAGTCGGTTAGACCTTGCAAGCCTTGGAGTGTTTTGTCGGTCTGAAATCTGGCACCCGACGCTTCCATGACCAAATTCATGATGGCGTCGTGGTCTTCTCGCTTCCATCCTAAAACAATTGGCACACTAAAAAAATGAAGTGCGTGGATTATCAACAGGCATAGGCGCTGGGTTGATTGAAAGTATAATCACCCGAAACTCAAACCCAATAGGCTTCACGCCTCGAGTCGATTGGGGTATGGAAAAGGTTCTGTCCAAAGAAAGCAAAGGAGCTACTTTACTTTGCGGGCAGAAAACGAAAGTGCATGTCTGCATACTGAATACAATATTATGTGATCTGTCAAAACAAATGCTCCAACTGGAGTAGTGAGAATGGGCCGCGTATATCCTCGAGCCGACTAGTCATTCCTCCAAAACTCTGACCTATGTACATTTTTAATTTTCAGCCGTTGAGATACGGCTGTAACTGAAAATGAGCTCAAAATATAAAAATTTAGCATGACGCCATTGCAAGCTTTTCTGGCGTAGTTCTGCTGAAGATAACTAATTGGTGAATACGTCCATCAGCATAACACTATTCGATACCGATTAGTGTATTAGTGTGACACTCTGATAGCGTCACGCAAAAGCTGCTCGGATCAGATTTCGCTGTTACCTCAAGCTGGATTGCTTGTTCGTGAGTAACTTTTGAGACAATGATCATGAAGATAGAGTATTTTTGATGGGAACAATATAGTACAGCAACACTTTTCTATTGCTAGTCATTTCTTTGTGTCTTCAGCTAAATGTATAAATACGTGAAATGACAAGTAGTAGCTCATAGTTCATAATTCTCAAAGTAATATTCCTTATTGAAATATTCGGACACTTGAAAGCTTCTCAAGGCCTTTTCCGACAGTTTCTTGTAAAGTATTCAAAGGGATGCAGAGACCTGATTGAAAACGCTAGTAAAATCATATACCAGTTCCGTTTAACAGATCCGGCAGCGATGCGATATTACTAGGATCATCGCTTTTGTAGAATGAGAAAAAGGTTGGCGACAGCAGTCCTTTTGTTTTCTCAGCTTCATTCGGCACTAAAGGTGCGAGTTTTGGTGAGAGCAAGGAAAAGTTTGGCGTTTCGCCCTTTTTCCCCTGAAACGCATCCTATATTTAGTTACCATATTTCAGCTTATTTCAAAGCAGTCCTAGTTTAGCTGATTCAGTTTAAACACTATTAATATTTCTGAAAGATTTTTCCGGTTTGCAAATATTTGCGAGGGTAGAAAAGTACAACAGTATTACACTTTCGTTCTCTTAGTTACAGAGATGTACTAAATTCGTCTGAAGCTGCGGTATACAACGTTAAAGTTTGCATAGCATTGCTCTTACACACGAATTTGTTCATCAGTTTGAAAATGCACAAGTGAATATCCATAGTGCCAAGTCAATCACTCAAATATAGTTGCGAGATTAATATTTTTCTCGCTAAAAAACTACGAAAACACGCTGTTCCAACGAAGCGATTGTAACAGAAGTGGGCGCGGTCAAAGCTGCAAATTTGTGTAGGGAGTAGAGTCCCGTCCTGCATCTCCTGCTCTGATTTGAATATATGCTCAACATTTTTCATTGAGATTATGAGAGTGTCAACTTTTAGTTTCATCAGCAGAAGATTTAGCATTGAATAAAAAGTAGTCTGTAACGCTTAAACTTTTCTTTCATCAAGCAAAATTTTCATATTCGGTAAGAATTACTGCATTTCTTTGCTCTATAGAGAGCGAGCGTTATGGGTAGATATCAAAGTTGACTCACGTGGAATGAATCGATAAGCGCGTTAACGTTCATGACATCGTCTAGGGGTCCGGCGCCGATCGAACGAACTTTCGATCGCAACTTTTCCTGAGCAAAGTCGCGATACGGAAAAGCTCTTCGCTTGATCATCTCGTCGAAATAGCGCACCTCGTCTCTAACTCTCTGTACGCTCTTCATTTGCTCATTCAGCTCCTTTACCCTTTCGAACGTTTTCGTCCAAGATGCCCCTCCTCCGCTCTCTTCGCCTTTCAGCAGCTCGCTCGCCATGTCGGCCGCGGCGGCGACGGGCGACTTTTGAACTGGCGCCATTAAACTTTGCAACGAAGCGACTTTCTTAACGATCAATCGCTCAGAAATGTCGTTGTCGCCGTCGTCCGGCTTCGCATTGAGACGGTAGGGACTTCTTCGACGGCGCAGTGCGGCGCGAAATTTAAAGTATGGCTGATCGATGACGCTAACGATTCGCTTCACGTCGCGAAAGTGTCGCGAACCCGTTAGTGACATCTTCGCGAGCTTTATTCTCTCTCTATATTGCAGTCTTCTATTCACGAGTCGACTACCATAGTTAATTCCTTTTTTGCTCTCGTGTTCGAGGATTTCCTGATAAGCAGATATACACTTAGCTTCGTACTGAGTTGGAGAAGCAGCATTCTCTGGTATTTTAGCGACGCAGCGTTTGAGTCGTCGACGATTTGGTAGCGAAAGTTTGTTATATAGATGGTTACCGATGGCCGTGAGCAGACCATGTTCGGCTTGCGCGTAATAGAGAAGACTACTATCGTTTTGATCGATAGCTTCCGCGTTGTCCGTAAAAAATTCGCTTGATTCAACAGAATTTGTCGCTGTTGATCTTGAGGCGAAAATTTCTGTAATGTTTTTTATTATATCACATGCATTCATTAGAGCTATTGCACTTGAAACAGTGAGCCGCTTACCGAAACTGAAGAAACAAATCAGCAGTCGAAACGTGGCCTGAAATTTTCACGGTCTCGTTATTTCTCATTTACCGAAGTACCAGTACGCCGTAAAATGCAATAAATTGCCAGATTTACCTGACGAATAAAACTTTAATGCACACTTTGGATTACTATAAATGAATCAGGCAAGCATTACCTTTTGATTCAAATATAACTTTTAAAATTCTATATACTAAATTAGCTCATATTATTTCATAACCTATGACTCGTCCCAACGGTTTCCCTTGAACTGAAAGACTGAATATTGAATGCTTTCGGGTAAAGAACCTTGAAAGAATTGCCTTAAATATGCCTCATAGAAACTTCATTGGAATGTCGTATACACCTCTTATAAATGATGGAAACTGACGGTGGACTTATCAAAGCATTTAACGTTTGACCGGCGCATTAGAATTCAACGACACTGAGAAGTGAGATTCCAATACTTATCCTACCCTATCATATAACGTGGCGTAATTTACTTTATGGAATAATTTAAGTAAAGTTATAGGCAAATCGAATAATATAGATTTATATGAACAGCCCTGTGTTATACATTAGAATATGGAAACAAACAAATCGAATATGAAGTATAAAAGAAGAATTATAACTAGAAGCGAATATAAAATATCTTGTATTTAACGCTCGCAAGGCTTTAATTTGAGTGCTCACCATTGAAGACCTCGTACTGCACTATCACGATTGCAACAAACATTGATGTTGAATGCGATGAAGACATGAATATGTGTTGCATTCGCTACATCGAGTATATTTATCTTCGAATGGGTCGTTTGATTGACAGGTTCTCAAGGAATTCGGCCAAGCGGTGGTAGCGACAGTTGGTGTAAGGGTCGCGCGGTTTAACTGACAGCCTACAAGGATTGCATCACCGGCGAGTTCATCAAAAGAGACCGACACTATCTCATTCCTTAGTGCGTTGTCCTTGATTATCTGAACAGTGTTTTATAAATGTTCGTTTTTCATCATCTCAGTATTTTTGTTCACCCGACGCCACTATGTATAATAAGAGATGCGCAGTCTTTGCGTTGACTACAGTCGTAAGAAGATTTTCAGTACTCTAACGAATTCGAAATAAATGCCGTGCACTCAAATATAATTTTTGCCTCATTTTTTGCCAGCGTGCATACAGAAACTTTCTCCTTCATTAACTGGTGAACGCAGTTTTGATTTGATAATGGCTCGATAATAATGAATAGGTTTATTACGTTCTTCCTGCTTTCTTTCTTTGAGATGTAACTTGAATCGGTAGCGATTGATGCGGAAGATACAGGATGCACATTCTCTTTGTCCGACGGGTTTGTTGCGAGTTTGGTCGACAACGCCTTGCAGGAGGGGGTGTGCATCACTCAGACATCCCGCGTCTGCTCCTCCAGACGCCGATCGATGCCCATCTCTAGCGATAGTTCTAAGCGTGCGTTGCGCAACTCGATGCCGTGATATACCCTTTCCGCGCTGTATTACTGACGAAGGATTGTCGAATATAAACGCATCGTATGCAAGACAGATGAACATTATCGTTTTAAGTATCCTATAAAAGTTTGTAGTGCTCTGAAGAGAGATAATTATCCCTCCGCGGGCTCGGATATGTCTCCACCATATTTTTTGAGACCTGAGAAATGAATTTGAAACCTGAAGGGGCACAACAAGAGAATAATTTAACCTGTCTTCCATATAAAATAAAGTTAAGATTTATGTGAGAGCAAAGTAGCATTCCTACAATGCACTATGAATCAATTTGTACAAGATAGCTTGTTAACAGTGGCAGTTATCAAAATGAAGATCACTCTAGCTTTTTAAAATCTTCAACATAACGAGATTCTTTATTCCAGCTCGAATATCGCGCTGTCGAGATGTGTAAATGAATACGTTTGCCATCGGATGAAGTTGGTTGATGGCGAATGTGCCTGCAATTACCAAAGGGAGATAGTCGTTTGTGGCAAAAAGACGGATGAGAATTTTGAGGAAATGTGGAATACAGTAGAACAGAAATGTGAACAAAGACGAAATGCCCAGAGTAGTTGTCACTTGCATTTGTATTCTCATTGAAATAATATGCTGAGACGACATATTTGTGCCATTTTCTAATGCCTTTCGAATTGGCGCTACTTTCTTGTGCCTCTTGAGAATTCCTATGACAAACATGTATAATATTATGCTGAGCACGTCGCAAACAATCGCCAGCCAACTGTGGTAGAAGTAATACTTGTCATTCAGAGCGTAAGAAGTATAGCAGATTTTCGGTTTTTCAGGAAAGTCAAAGTTTAAAGTGACGCTTATTCCAATGGCTATGTTGATGAATTCGAAGAGAAAAGTGCCTCCAACCAACATATAAGCGTATCTGGTGGTAAAGAAGTAATATTTCATGGGATACTTGACGGCTATGTAGCGATCAATGCTGACTGTTAACATGTAAATGTGGCAAAGGCAGTCTGTAAACACGAATACAATATTCCATGGAGTCAGTAAGCAGTCGAGTCTCGAAACGAGGTTGTCAGCGGTGTCTTGTATGATCATCAAGTTTCGAAATAGACCTAAACATTAGCTCGATTAAAGCTGTGCAAGTTTTTGTAGGAATGCAAATGCTTATAATGGAAGTATGCGTAATCCTAAATCAAAAAATTATGATTGCTCTTCATTTCTTCAGCGCCCGGCGTAGGAATTTTGATTAAAGAGAGAGGCATAGTTTTACTGTGATAAGCGAAAAGTGCGAAAATAATGAGATGCGTTATGTGAAATATGTCAAAAAATGTAATACCGGAAGTAAGGAGGCCGAATCCATTAGCGCCATCGACCAGTGCCAATCCACCAATCACAATATACTCCTTTTTCATTCTGAGCGACTTGTGTAGGGCTATTGCGCCGAATATAAGTCCATTTGCTACGAGCAGAAAAAGGCCTTGAACAAAGTATACAGAAAAGATATAAATGTATGCTCGATGATTGCCAAAATGGTGCAGGGATGTGGTGTAGTTCGAATGATTCATGCTGATTTTCAAGAAAGTCAACAGGAAAATTGTATTATGTAATCAAACTAAGGTTTAGCAAAATCGATGACTGAACAAGATCTCCGTTTCTTGACTCGGTCTCGATCGAGGTATTGGCTAGATATCCTTCCGATTACGTTATACTTCTTCAACTGTCAGCAAGCTAAGAAGACAATCCTGTCGCGGTCTCCAACTGATGCATGTTTGACATTTGCGCCCATATTATTAGAGACGGTTTATGCGTAGCATTTTAACGACGAGCACAAGATTATTGGATTATAGCTTCTGCATCATCTAATTGTCGTTTTCGCATGGGCGTTCGTCAAAAATACGCCTCTATTCACATCACGTTGATTAGGAAGTTAAAATCGGCTAGTCAGGGGCGTAGTCAAATTCAATAGAGCAAAAATTAATCCAATCGTATGAATTGATACCTCCTACACAGAAAAAGTTGGCGTCACCTTCGTCGACAGATTTGCCATCACGCCACGCCTTTAATCGATGATCAGTAACGTCACTCTAAGAGGTACCTTTTGGAGTCGCTAATTTTGACCGCTCCTTCAACAACTGCGCGCTTTGACAGTTTGAATCCGGTCAGACGGCATACTTTAGCGACATATAATGAAACAGTACGATTGATGGCGCAAATCCGATAAAATCGGATGAAATCGAGAACTCGGCCAAATGATGCAGCACAACAGCCTCAAACTTTCTTTTCCGAATTCGCTCCTTTTCTGAAAAATGGGATAGAAATTGACACAGTTCAACCGCGACCCTTTTTCCTGACATTTGCTCGATCAGCAGCTGTGACGCAGACCACAATGTTAGCGACAGGTAACCATTATTCGAAAGAATTACAGACCGTTGAAAACTGCTGTCTACAGAGGTCTGCTTTGAATATGCAGGTATCTGACGGTAGCACTGAAAATGTTCAAATCATCTACTAAACTGACTATAGCTTTATGCAAAAATCCGTTCATTTCTTAAATTTGCTTGCGTAAACCAATTGAGACTTTTAAAAGCATCAACCTTGCACTTAGCGTTTTGGCACAGAGAATCAAATATTTTGCCAGAGCGATGTGAACAAGATTCAACGATCGACCGGATAAATCACGCAAGAAGCAAAAATAAAGAATGTAAAATATGTTTACACATACTGAGATAAAGGTAAGTGCCGAAACGTGTAATGCTTTGCGTAAATCGCGCTGCGCCAATTTTAATGCTTTAAAGCAGTTCAATTGTTATCATCCTTCTCATGATATTTTCCTACGAATCCAAGGGATTTGTAGGTTCATTGAAATATTCTCTATTGCAATATTAGACAGAAGATTATGCAATCTTAGAAAGATGATTGGAGTGGGGGAGGGGGATATCATCACTGCTGAATATATAGTATCGTGTAAAAAAACCAATCCATAAAATAAAAGTTCGAGTCTGGCAATATGGATACTGCTTTATTTCAAGAAAGTAGGGCATGTTGGTTTGGGACTAGGTGCCCCTTTTTCCAATTCATCCAACGTCCATGTCTGTCCTTGGCAGGAACACCAAACTTTTCACTCGTTGGCGCTGTCATTTTGGAACTGCCTCCTGGATTGCTGCCTCGTCAATCCACAAGCAGTAATTAGGCACGACAGCTGCAGTTAATTCTAATTTACGAGTGTAAATTAGAGCCATTTGTCTTAAATCTGAATCTTCCGGCAGATTGATCCTCTAATAATTTTCAGCCTGCAAATGATTTGATATCTTTTGATCACAAGCCGTCAAGAGTTTTGCAACGATCTCAGGCGTACCGTACACTAGGAGACGTCATTGTTGTTGATATTTGCAACTGTAGCGCTGCCGCGCGCAGTGACTGACCGCTGCGCGGCCAACCAAAGAACGCAAAGAAGGAAAGCGAAAATGGGCGCACAAACGCTGATTACTATTCCTGTAATGCGCTTTGTGCGTGGTCAAAACCCGTTCCTTGCCTTACTAGAGTGACGAAGATTATTTAAGACATTAGAGCTGATTGAATTGTCAACGACTTGTTGGCGTCTTTCAAACTGAGCATCGTGCAGCTGCAACCCATGTTGGCGCTGTCTTATCTGGCATTTTAAAATTTAATAGTATTCATCTCGCGAAGTATGAAAAGTCTTTATCCGTAAAAAAAGAAAAGTTTATCTGATCGCGCGCGATTATCTTGATATCAACTATGTAGGGTAAGCATATCGTAGCGAGGTCGACGACCCTAGTCGCTAGACGCGCTCATAAATAGCCCCATCAGCGATGGTTGGGAGCCGAAGCCTAAAACGAGCGTCTTCAACGATTGAACAGTTAATAAGTATATGTAGTTACCAGGATCGGCGATCTCACTTCGCCCTATACAGGGTATCCCAGAAATGTTTAGGTGCTTTTGGGACACCCTGTATTATGCGATATAAATAGGTTTCAATTTTATTATGGTCATTAGACAATTTTAGATTCTCCAGAAACGATATTGCTCGAATCATCTTAAAAGACAACACTGGTTGCAACGGCACAATGTTCATACTTTAAAACAACTCTCAAATCCGCTGGTTCACGTTCTTTTGTGAGTCAGCGTGGCCCGTTGGATGAATTATAACAAATATCTACTCTGCAACAACTGTAGCAGTAATAACGTAGGCGCTCTTTTGTCATAATTTATTGATTTTTCGTGCAACGTCAAATGTATATGAGTAATATACGATCAGCGCGGCGCAACGTTTTTCTTGAAATTTGTATATTTCTTGTAGTCAAATTTCCTGATCAGTAACAAAATATCTTAGATTGAATAAGGCAAACTGCTTTCGAAGTTGAGAGCACCTCTTTACATCAATTTACGCACGAAAAAACCATGAAAAGAATATCAATCGTGGTGATAAAAACGGTGTTTAAGCACCAAAAAGCGTGCTCAGCTTTGCCAACTACGGTGCCTGAAGAGATTTCTAGTTACTGGTCGAGACACTTTGACTGTTTAAAGACCATTTTTGAACTACGGTAAAATAGGCTTTGCAACTGAGCTTCGGTGCGTTTTAAAGCTTAGTTAGTCAACATTACATATTTGTATAATGAGCAGAAAAGGAAGCTTCTGAGTGAAACTGATCGACTATATACTGTCGACAGCCAGAGCGTCCGAATGAAGCCTATTTTACCCAATTCTTTGATGGTTTGGTACGCTGTGACTACTCATTATGTGTGTGGGGGGAGATATATCCACCTCCGTTACTGCTAATCGATAGATGGCTAACATAAGTGTGCGGAAAGGAAATATTGTATATTGTCTGAATAATGCCGAAAGTTTGCGGGTTTTAGACGAATCACGTCGCCTCTAATTTGCCCTTGAGCTAAAAAAATGGCTTGATTGACATATAATTCGTCGTTGTATCACGTTTTCCCAAAAAATTCGGGTGCTTTTTTGAAATATAGTTTATATTTTATGTTCACTATAAAGTTCGTTTTTCTACGAATTTCAACAAAAACTGCCCAATATAATGTCATAGAGAAGTTCAATCATTTTTTTCTTGGTGTTAAATCTCTTCAGTGTTCATTTTCTCCAAATCGCTGCTTTTTGTATCCAAGTACACGTTAAAAGCGTTAATTATTTACTATCCGTGGTGAGTCACACGGTCGTTAAATCCTAAATTCGATAAAGCGTCCCCAGAGCGCTTAATCGAATTTAGGGCGGGTTTTTTTTGAAAAAACCGGGTAAACTCATAACTATAAGTACTTTCGCCGTAATTCATCGCCCTTGTATTCAGTTTCATCAAGCGTGCATTCGAACTGAACGCGAAGATGATGAAATCGAAGGCAAGATTTTTGATATTATATGCGAAAGTGATAAATTGGAACGAAGGAGCGTGTAAGTGACGGCTCGCAATTTGCAGGTAAACCCAAGCATGTCGTTGATGTCGCCAGAGAATGACGACTATGCGAACAAGCCCAAATATCGCAAGTACGCAGCCGAAGTCGACAAGGCGCTGAAAGCGTTCGAGTACACCACCGAATGGGCGGATCTCATCGCTGCTCTTGGCAAACTCAGCAAGGTGTCTTTTCTCGTTACTTTATATCTGCGCTACTGCCTTCTTTATTAATTTTGCTGCAGTAAGGGACTTCTATTATTGAACTTGAAAATGGTGTATCCAAGCATAAATTAGCTATCAGATGGCTTTAGGAGGGTTCTTGTTTGTGACGTTCAAACTCCTGTTTGTTTATTATACTACATCCACGCTGATGAGGATACTTGTCCAACAAGCAAGACGCTTTAAAAATCAAACAGGATATTTTCCAAGCCAAATTAATATAGAAAATGTCCTGTGTGATTTTTTAAGTACCCTTACTAAAGTAGAAATGGTATGTGCACGAGAGAGAGAGAAAGAGTATTTTCTAAAAGAATGATCATATCTGTTAAACTTTGGAAATGCTCGGCCAAAGCTCCGTGACGTGGTTTCCGCGTAATTGCCGAACGGTCTGCGATACCACGTGTGCGTTTACATGTTCTTTTATCGTAACTTGTCACTTTTGCATTTAATTGCGTCATCGTTGCAATCAAGCCGCCGCGGTGGTCCAGTGGTTAATGAACTAGCTCATTAACGACGCATCATAGGGTGGACGCACACTGGTTCGTTTCCCCGCCGCGGTTGGCAATATAAGCCCCAATCCCTGATTGGGCTCCCGGTGTCAGGCATTTGACGGCCGACCGGAAGAGCACGTGTCATAACGATAGGGCATTCCTTGAAGGACCCTAAAAAGCGGACCCTGCGGTTCAGCGGGATAAACGCTAGGGAACTTACTTACTTTTTTTTGCGTCATCGTTGCAATCAATTAGAACATTAATCTTACGAAAGTGAATGTAAATACGACGAATTACGATGAAAAAAGGCCGTATCTCGCCATCTTTAATCAATCTCTACGAACTCCAGCGGGTTTCTTGCTCTATTTGTGTAATTCAAGTAGGATCTTGGGTCTAATCTGCAGTGTTGTTATATTGTTAAATTGAAAATATATTAATTTTTTGTAGGTTATCAGCACGAATGCCAAATTTGGCGACATTCCGAAACCAGTGACGATTGCAAAACGTCTCTCACAATGTCTTCATCCGGCGTTACCGTCCGGTGAGTGAATTTTTTATGGACTACTCTTCACGTTGAAATCCCACCTATGCGCATGTTATATCCGCGTGTCGAAAAAATCAATAATGTGCGCAACCTTTATGCAACAATATGCGCCTTGTGTTCATGAAAATCCTGCATGTTATTCATATTTGCATAGATTATTTGTAAATTGTACATAGTTTTTCACTGCGGAACGCATTTTACATTCGGTAGGAACATGGCATTTTGCTCAATTCACGCGCATGTTTATGATCGAAATTATTGGATGTATAACAAGAAATCGGGCCGGGTACCGTAGTTGGTACAGATAAGCTCATTTTGCGATGTGAAAAACTGTTTTTCAATCAAGAATGAAAGTCGTTTCTTGATTTTGAAGTGCTGAAATCGAAAGAAAGAAGTGCTATCGATTATTAAAGCAGGGTTGCCTAATTCGATCCAAGATTTCTTGTTACTGAAGGACCAAATTTGACTGTTATTGTGGCACGTTGTGGGAAAAAAATTAGAAAAGTGAATGAGGTATTGTAGAGAAGCAGAGGTTGTCTATTTCAGGGGTACACCTGAAGGCGCTGGAGACATACCGTCAGATCTTCGAGATCCTAGGCCGCAAAGACCTGCCAAAGCTTTTGTACCTGTTCTCTATCGGTCTTTTCCCGTTGATGGAACACTGCGGCATCAAGGTGAAGGCGGAGCTGTTGGACATCTTCGAGAAGTACCTCGTTCCCCTCGAGCAGAACCTCCGGCCCGCCTTGGTCGGCTTTCTCGCCGGCGCTCTGTTGGGCTTGGAAGAAGGCACCGAGTTCTTCGATCGGTAAGTGCTATTTCGTTATTTTTTTAGCTGTCAGAGGCGGTCCTCTACGACTGACCTGTCCGTCTGTTTCTTTCGTTGCACTCTATCGGCTATTGAACGGTTGAGAGAGAAGCGTGCGGTTGCCGCACGCGCTCTTTTACGCTAACGGCATATATGGTAGTATTGCTTTGCGTCCGAATTTTCAACCTTTCAAATACTGCGTCCAATGCGTTCATTATTATGAGGCCATGGAATTGCTACGAAAGGTAGTATTGCTTTATTTCGCGCTGACACTTAAGTTTGAAACAAAAACTGAACGCGAGCTACGCTACTCGAGAATTCAGTTTTGTTTGCAAACCGAAAGCTCTTTGATATTTTTAAATTTAAGCGATTTCAGTATCGTAATATGGAACGTACCTTTGATGTATCAAATAATACATAGATAACACTATCTTTAAACAATGTAGTAGCAAAAAAGCATTTTCAGAACCTTCACCCTATTAGAGCAAGTGCAAGAAAAGGTCGGCGACGACCATTTTTTCGCGTGTCTTTGGCAGACAGTGACGGGTTCGCCAAACGTTCGCCTGCCGGCGCTCATTTACGTCACAGCCAAGTTCGACAAGCGGAAATCGATGGACGACCAGTTGTACGTCATGGGTGGTCACGTTGACGATATGGTGAGATAAGTTTGAAATTAAAGGCTGTTTTTGCGCCTCCGAAAAGACGCGTGTTTTTTGTTTTTTTATAGAGCAGCATGTTGACGTCTTTGTTTTGTACTTTTATAAGGGACAAATAGTGCTTTCGTCATGCGATTTCACCACACACTTGTTTCCTACATTTTTATGCTTACGATTGAGTTTCAACTGAAAGTGGGCTCTTTCCATGAACTCAAAAAGTACACAAAATAACGCCTGAAAGCGATTAACGAACAAAGCATCGCATTCATAGAATAGAGTGCTAAAAATATGCAAGCATATAATATGAATAACACGTCCGCTCTATCGTACAATAAAGCTCAAATGGAAATAGGAAGAACGAATGGGGCGCAGTCGTTAAGGACGAAATAATTGGAGTGTCGATGCGATTGATTGTAGGTGACGGCTTTGTGCGCCGCGGCAGACGACGAGGGGTCGACGTTGGTGCAGCGCTATTTGCTCGACTTTCTTACCACGGCCTTTCCGCTCGACACGGATCATATGGTCAAGGCGGATCTTGTGCGATTACTCAGGTATGTTCGGGGACGATTCACCATTGTCTTTCTTTAAACTACTGTAGGGGTATAAATTATTGGGTGGTACTTAATTTGGGTGAATTGGGTGGTCTGGCTGACCACCCAAATTAAATACCACCCAATACAGTCCAGTCATCAATGTCTTTCATTTATCACTGAGTCAGACCGATCAGTCACCCAAATCAAGTACTACCCAATATTTCTACCCCTACAGTATGCAACCTACACTACCTTTCATCATTATTCATCACTCTCGCAGTTCATCACGTCAGACTTGCATTCAATGCCGCCCTCTCTGCATTCAACCACAATGCTAGTTTGAAGGCAATGAATGCAAGAGTAATGAGTTATGATGAAAGGTGGTGTATTTCAGGCATGTTTTAACTTTTCTCAGATTGACTGTTTGCCATAATTTCGGATGACTTTGCATGAATGCGTACATTTTTGTCCGAAAATTCAAATTATTGCGCCAACTTTCGAATTCGTGTCCATGACGTGTCAAACTGAGTTTTTCCAAGAAGATGAAATCAGTTATGTTAATTTCAGACGTTGCCTGTTTGTCGTCCTGAGACGCGACATGAGTTTGAATCGGCGGCTTTACTCCTGGCTGCTTTATCGCTCAGAAAGTGCCACAACACCTAGCGATTCGATCGATTTGGAGTTTTTTCGCAAATATTCGCTGCCTTTGGTAAAACAGGCTATCAGTGATTTTCTGTCAGTGAGCTGCACAGCATATCAGATTACGGATTTTTCGGCGGTGAGTCGCATGATTTGAATTGTTCCTGACGAGAAAATATGACTTTAGCTGAATACATGTATTCCATATATATGTAGTTTTAGTCTGGATTAAAGATATTGAAGATTTATGTAGAGTTCAAATAGGAATTTATTAAAAATATGTTTTCCATGGGGGCTTCTAAACTTTGCATCAGTATTAGTAAAACAGCTTCTAAATGGTAAAAAGTGACTTGTTTGTAGGTGGGATGAAGATTTAACTTCATACGACTAGTCAACCTAGAAAATGTCGATCTATTACAAATCCTTCGTCATGTGATATACTCTCGATTTTCATTCACAACAATATCAGAATGTTTTAATATTCATTTTAGTATATTAGTATTGAAATAACATTTCTTTAAGGATTCGAGCGCCGCTGTTGGCAATTATCCCGAAGTGAAGGTCTTTCGATTGTTGCTCTACATGCTCGACCGACCGGAATTGGGTCCATTGATTCTGAACGAGACGCTTGAGTTAGTGCTGGAGTATGCCGCTGGCGAAGAGACGACGGACGAAGTCGATTCGGTTAGTCTTTTTCGGGCGTTTTACCTTTTCTATTCATGCTGCGGAATATATATGGTCCAGCTTTTTTTCTTCGCCAAAAAATAAAGGGTTTAAGGTCAGCTAGCCTTTCAGTAAGTGAATGAGTGACCAGTGATTAGATCAAAGTGATCGCTCCACGTGGTATGAATTTAGAGTTTGGCAATGCAATCAAACGCTGTATTGCTTTTAAACTTCCAATAATTCTTTTCTACAACGTTTTAAAGCTGAAATAACAAATAAATTATTTATATGCTTGATAAGTAGCATTTCGGTTAAGTTGTTGGAAGAGCGCAACCATTTGATGATTACCGTATATCCTGGAATCAGGTTTATAAACTACTGTTAATGTAATTCCACTCCTACATTTTACATTTACATTAGTTTTATGAAATTGATCTCCTGAACATTCTTTGCATAAAAAGTGTCATATCTGCCAGTTGCAGAACACTCGTCGTATTTCACGCCAAAACTCGGGGCAACGGCGACGTTCGCTGCGGGACCCGCTCAGTTCGTCGGAGAAGGAAAGCGCCGAGCGAAAGAAACGCGCGGAAGAGATCGGCAAGGCGTTCAATTTGCTGCTCAACTCGCTCGACCCCGGCTTCTTGTGGGGCTACTTGGGCGATCGCTTTCAACAGCTGGCGAGCGAGACTGACAACGGCACCCCGATTAAGATTGGACAGTTTGCTAAGGTGAATTTCCGGGTGTAGTTGCAGTAGTATGTAAAGATTTTATTCAATTTATCAATAAATTCATTCTCAAATCGATCTTAAATCGTAGTAAGATCGTGCCTTCTTCAGTTGGATGGATAAAATTTACTTCAAGTTAGTTTTTGAAGTATTATATATATGATGAATAACATCAGTAATTTTCGTATAATAACTACGCTTTCGCAGATTTATTCTAAAGTAAAACGTATATTGAACTTTTCAACGTTAGTTAAAGTGGTCGTAACATACGAAAGTTAGATAGTTGGATAATAGGGAGCGTACGCAATGACAGATATGCTTAAACAAAATTTTCAAATCCGCGACATTGCAGACTATAGAGTTCTGTCTGAAGACGGTAACGTTGGACGCCCACGGCGATGTGCGCGTCATTCATCTGCCCCGACTGCTGCTGGCAATTCTTCGATCATCCTGCGGCAAAGTAGACAAGTTCGCTCAGACTGATTTGGCAGAACTGTTGGCGGTATGCCAATCGCTTCTGGAGCAGATCCAGCAGAGCGCGGTGGCCGTTGAAGGCGCCGTCGGCGTCGCCCTCGGCGGTTCTGCGCAGGATGAAGGCGCAACTTCTGTCAGCAGGGAGCAGCTCAGCGGATCTGACGGTTCGCTTTCGCTCTCATTCATTGGATCGCTGACAGATTCATATCCTAAGTTGATCTTAAGTTATGCAATACGAAAGCATATTATAAGCAGATCGCTGAGTATCAATATGAATTACTTAACTATAGGAAACGATTATGTTACCGGCCCTTTCTCCCATACGCCTGCTCTTATTCTTTTATAGTCGTAGTTTCTTAATCAGAAACAGAGAGCCACGGGGAACACAGGAGCGCGCTTAGTGTGGATTACTAAACTGAGCATGTTCTCTGCGTGGTCCACGCTATTAATCTTTTTCGGTACGAGAAAAGCACTTCATTTTCTTGTGATTGACTAAGAAATAATAATGAGGGTAAATTCTCGTTGTCATTGCAGATCAGAAGCTGATCGAGGCGTGCCTGAATCAGTATCAAACGTTGGTGGCGCAGATCTGCCTGTGGTACTGCGCGGACCGAGCCGAATCGAAGACGATCGTGCTGTGCCGCATGGGCGAGCTGTTCAAGGAGTTTGCCGACTTCCCGCTCTACTGTTTCTCTCTCGATGACGGTATTTGTGGTTATTTCTCTTTTTGTTTCCTATTTATGCTTAGATCGGTTATGTTGATATTGATTTCGCTAGAGTTTACACTAGACGCTTCCAAATTAAGAGGGTTATTCCTTTTATAAGCATCTCTTTGTTCTCTACTTTTATAATGAGCTTATAGCGTAAGATCACAGTTAACTGTCGACCATAAAAATTTAGAGTTCATATGACCCAATAAGGCAATGCTCTGCTTAGCATGCTGAATGTAGCGTGTATTGTCAGAAGTGTAAATATGACCTAAGATAGGCTATCTAAGAAAAATAGCAAAATTCATCAGAATTTCACTCTATATTTTCTGTTCAGGTGTCCCAAATAGCTCATCGCCATTGACGGGAAAGGCACCGCCTCCACCCGACTGGTTGGCCGGTCTTAAGCGCGTGACATTGGACAAAAGTGAAGTCATGTCCGCCGATTGCTCTTCGGACTTTACCGCTCGCTCGATGACGCTCGACGTCCTCGTCTACATCTGCGCTCTGTCCGCCTCCGTGGTAGAGCAACACGCAGCTATTAAGGGAAGAAAGATGCTCAGTGCCGACACCGAGAGCGCCTATGGAAGCGACAATGGGTATTTTATTAACTAGCTTTTGCTCTAGTTAACGTGGTTGTGTCGTTCGAAACTGTTTAGCTCAGAGCGGGAGGACTTTGAAAGCGGGAGTGGGTACAGTAGTTATTAGCAGAAGCGCCGTATAGTTACCATTTTGAAACTGAGAATAGTTTGAGCGCTGGAATACATAGCACGTGTCTGGAATTAGTCATGGTTACTGTTGTCCTTGGCTCATTTTGAAACTTCATTTCGAATGTTTCCTTGTGCGTGTGGGAGCGGCAATAAGAACAGTATATTTTATCGCACATATGTAATATTTGGTTTGATTCTAGAGTGATTTTCTAGGTAAATTCTTTATGAATATTCCTTCGGTTATGCGATGTTTTAACTGTTTACGCTGACATATTTGTAATTCATTACAATTTAGTCACAGCTTATTCCATGTCATTCAATTACGGCTAGCTAATAAAGTGTATAATATATGCGTGAAAACATCAGTTCTATAGTCTAACCCGTACTTTTTAGATCGATTGGCGCAACGTCGGTTCTATTGAAACCAATGATTGCCGAACGCGATTTGCTCCGACTGGAGAGAGAAGGCGTGTTTCAGGTAATAATGAAAGGCATTTTTACTGCAAAATCGGAAAAAATCGCAAACTGTGTTATACTATAAGGTTTAGTAAAATTAAAGTGAGTGAAAGCGCGTATTATGTATGAGTAGGGAAAGTGGTTCATTTTCGTTTGATTGGCCCTTGTGAAACGATGATTATATTTGAGCGTCTTTTAAGATATTGTTATCAGAATTATATAAAATAATAAAGATACAGAACTGATAGAGGTAGTATTCTTATAGAAACTAAACCTATTAAATACGTAAATTATAAGCTTATAAAAATAGTACTATTGAGAAGCAAATGAGTACAGGTCATTAAGTAACATTATTACGTGTAGAAATCAGCGGCTATGCTATGGTTGAAGTTGGGCGAGGAGTATTCGGCCTGTCATCAGACGGCGGCACGCCTACTTTGCCTTTTGCATTCGAAGCGACCGAACGAGGCCAGCAGCGAGTGCGAGGACCTCATCGTGGCCGATCTCACCAATCAGAATAGGGTGACGTTAATTTTTTTGATTTCTCTTACCTCTATCTCAATAAAATGTACCCTAGAGGGGTTCTCCAGAGTAATTTGGCATAAGGGTGTCTAGTTACTTCTGGGACATCGTACATCTTGTTTTCACCTACCTTTGACTGTCTCTGAATCATGCCATTGTATCTTGTAATTAAAGGGAAACTGCGCTTATCTCTAACTGAAAGGGATGTACCCTTTCTATCTACCTTTGACTACCTGCCTGCGAATCGTATTCCTGTGTGACCAAAATATTTCGATCAGCAACAAGAAATCTCTCAAGGCACTAGTTGGCAGAGATTAGCTCGCTTTTCGGTGATTCGACACCGTTTTTCACTAAAAATGGCGATCGTTTCTTGGTTTTTACTGGCTTAAATTGATAGAAAGAAGCGCTATTGTCTTTAATTAAGCCAATAACGCAGTCAGTTTTCTTTCAGGATGTCAGTTGCGTAGCGGCGAACAAGTTCCGCACGCTTTGGGCGCTTAGTCGATCCATCAACGACGGAGGCGAGCTGCAGGCTGGATTGCCGATGAAACCGTTCAATAGGTAGGCAAACAATTCCTTTGCTTTGTGTGTTATCTGTTTTGCTTTGTATATGCATAGCTTGAACACAGAATTCTGAGGGGCGGAATATCTGCCTTACAGAGAGACAAATCGAAAATTGCATGGTCTTTTTGAGCTTTTGAAAACGGACGATGCTCTGCATGTTCCGGTACCTTTGTTCTTGTCTGCAATATTAAGTGGCGAAGTCTAGGTGTGCCGGTGCTGAACGAAAACCGGAGAATGAGAAGAGATTTTAAACCGACATTCGTTGGTTTTTTCAAAATGACTACCTTTTTTGAGGAGCACATATTGTATGAAAAAGTCATCAGTCGATAATGTCTATTTTTAATATTCGCTCAAAAAGAATCTCAGCAAGATAAAAATGGAATAATTTTCACACTGTTTCATAATAATAGAAATGATGATATCTCATCATTATCAGTAAGGATTGCAATCAAAGAACAATCTGAATGTATAGAAGTTTGCGCAATCTTTCGCATTGCTTAAGTTCGCAAAGTTCGGCAGTTTATGGCGTTTCTCGTATTGTGATATCTTCACATTCAGCTTTACAACTACAGTCGAACCCGCATGATTGCAGTTTCTCGGGAACCAGCCAAAAGCTGCAATAATCCGGGTCCTGCATATTTCCGGGGTGCAATGATGCGGGTTCGACTGTATTATCAAAATTCTAAATATGGTGAGTTGAATTCCCGCCATATTTTGTGAATCCTTTGACCTGCGACCGATTTCATCAGTGGCTAGCAATACAGGGTCTCGCAGAAGTAACCAGCCATTTCCAGGATTAATATGACTAAGAGGCTTGCTATTTACTTCAGAAGCGCCTTGTATTGTGCCGCATACTATTAGAATTTAGGGGGCAGCTGCTGATTATATCGAAGCATTGTATCGTTTGCAGGGCTGTGATGGTTTTGCTTGGGGTGCTGACTGATCAGCCGAAAGCGAATCCGAAGATCGAATTGAAGACGGTAGCGTACGCGTGGTTCCTCGACTGCATCAAACACGCCGACTTACAGAAGATCCTGCAGGTACGTGTTGGGGTTTGAGGCTTTCATTTATGAACGCAAAGAATACACTTATTTGGACGGATCGACGATTGTTGGGACCCACATTTATCAGCATCGTTGCCTTTTATGGAAATAAATTAATGACAGTAGTGATTTGCATAACATTCCATATATCGTCTAAGTTTTTTAGGTACTTTCCACTCTGCTTTTGCACCAGAGCACAGCGCGTGTGTCCGTGCAGTATGTCACCGTGTCGTCACAAGTCGACCGTTCCACTCTACCCTCGTTGCCCTTTGGTGTTCGCGCCGTTTCCATGACGACAACTGGCGGCCGTCAATCACTCCATCACGTCACTCAGGTATGGTAATTAATGGAATAATTCCTGCGGTATTGCGCTTTACTTTAATGCGATAATCGAGCGATTATTTCGCTATGATAGAGAAGAATTCTTAATGTTTCCTTTTTCGGTTAATCGGCAAAGTTAATTATCTCTTGGCTCATTTACCCAATCACTACTTTCCTTGACTATCGCTTAAAATCGAGGGACCTTATAGTTGCTGCGTATCAGTCGTCGCCACATTTCATCGATATTTCTTTTTGGTGGCAGGGCATAGAGCCAAGAGATTTAGGCTTAGAATATTGTTTTTTATGGACAATTTTTTGTTAATTCAACTAAACTATTAAGTATCTGTCTAACCATTAGGAGTTTGCTGCTCGAAATTTAAAGTACCTTAGGAAGCAGATTTGGGACAATGTTACAGAAATACGCGCTGATATAAACTTCAACCCGAGTGGGGCTCGTAAGAATTGTGGTTGTCAACTTTTCATTTAAGAAAATAAATTCTAAAAAGTTGTAGGGAACTGAATATGTTCTTGTTAAAGTGAAAATGGTATATTTAACTGAATGGTGCCCGATTAATAGCGTCTAATTAAGGGTGAACGTCACGGTCCCGCTCAGTCGCCGACGTGGAACAATGAGCTGCGTCGAAAACTATTATTGGCTGGCAGCTCGGAACAGCAGACGGAAGCGGCGGTCGTGGGCGGCGCGCAGGCGAAAGCTAACCGCACTTGCACTGGGCCCAATTTCGACGATGACTCGGTATGTGCGTTAATTACGGTTGTCGAGATAGCAGAATTTTTTGGGAAAAGTTTCTGGAAAATTATTTCTGGAATATTTCTGGAAGAAAATCCCTTTTTAGGAATCGATGGACGCGGTTTCGATCACTTCAGTCGATCAAGCGGTATTTGATACCGTACAAGATCTGCTGGATATGGTCTGTGGTGTGCCTGATATGATCGTGTCGTCGGAGCCCGACAGCAACAAAACGAGCGCTAACAACAGTCCCGACTTGAAAAGAGCGATTCCTGCTCCTAAGGGCCACCGTCGGCAGGATTCCATGCTGGAGAGCATCTTCACGCTCGCATCCACCTCCGAGCTCAGGTTGGAAGCGATTAAAGTTGAACTATGTTATATAGGATGTCTCAAAAGTCAGTAGTCATCCCCAGGAGTAACTTGGCTGAGGAGGTGGCGAGTTACTTCTGAGATACCCTGTATATTTATCATTTCCAACTTAAAATACAACACTTTAAATCTGACTTTTTCCGTATTAAACTAGACGCATTTTTAGAACAAGTTTAACAAAGGAGCGGTTTCATACCGCGCACTTTGGCTTAAGTCGCACTTCGCAGGTAATCTCTAACAGTGCGTTAAATCCGGCTTTAGCTACAGTAGGCGAAATAAAATCGGCGTATTGACTGCAAGATAAATATCATTTGCAGATTCTTCGACTCATCGGAGATATCCAATACACGACCAATCTCGCCCGAGAACCAGACTGTTGTCAGTGAAGACTCGCTTCTTTTTCACCAGTTACACGCTCACTTTCTACTCTACACCGAAAGCGGCAGCGACGTTGACTTGGCTCGCGCCGAGAAAGTCTTCCACATTCTCTCTTCGCTCTTGACCAGTCAGCGGGGCCAGATGATCGGACGAATGGTTATCAAGTAAGCCGACTTTTCTTGCTGCTTTTTTCATTTGTACACTGATATGATTTCGTGTAATACGGAGCATGCTGAAAAATGAATTGACAATTATGAAGTAAACTATCCTAAATAATTTCAGTAGTAAAAACGTTTCTCAATTAGAATAGACTGAAATGGATATTTAAACATTTAAACAATTAGAACATTTTTAGCAGCATGGTATCGACGGGAACGGCTTCTTTGCCGCGTGGCGGCCAGCGGTCCGTGTGCCGACTGACCGATTTGATGTTCCGTCACATCCGCTCTATCCTCGGTCAGGACTTCTGGTCCGAGGATCCCAATCCCGAAGGCGCCCAGGCGAAAATCCGACACTACACCTTCCTCGAACTCCTGATTACGGTAAAAGAAATATCTTGATATCCCTTGAATATGTTTCATTTGAAGTTACGTAAACATTTCTGAATGTTTCCACCTCAGTGCAAAGCGCTAATCATTTTCATGTACTGTTTCCCGTCCCGTATGTGCGCGTAAGCGCCAAGTGTGCTATTAACGGTCGTCCTACTGATATTAAACCGTCATTTTTTTTAGGTCTCTTTGCACTATCTGCGATCGTACCACCTCAACAGTCCAATAACACCTGTCACTGAGCAAGACTTGGCGACGAACTGGAAGGCGAAAGTAAACCTTTTTTGCTGCTTTTGTGGGACGTTTATAGATGCTTATTTGACAAAAGGTCTTGCATTTTATCGCACCATCTATGGGTGAGGGCGTAATGGGGTAATTTTTTAGCAATGGGAAATTGTTACGCTAAATTATGTCAAATTAAATCCGGCAATCTAACGACATTTTAGAATGTAATCTTTCCAGGGAGGGGCGAGACCACTATCATCATTGATTCAATTTTACTTCTAAACGATTAAAAGAACGCGGTGAAAATATCTTTACAGATCGCATGCCTCGACTTTCTGACCGACTTGATCATGGAGATGAAGGCAGTCGTCAACAGCAATCAGACGAAGGCGTTTGTATCCTACGTCAATGGATTGTTAACGAGATGCAAACTGCAGAAATGCCTCCTTCATAGTCTAATGGCGACCGTGCACAATATGCAGAGGAATGATGACCCTGAAAGGTTAGGATTGTTAATTATCTAATTTTATTTGGAGTCATATTCAGTTATATAGCGTTTAAGCTTGTGTCTCCTCGGAGATTGGTCAAAGAACAATAGTCGATAATGTTTTAGCATATTCTGCAGGCTTATTGATCTTTCAGTTCAAACTTTTAAATTCTTAAACCTAAAAATGAGGCAACGGCGTGCCCAGAAATGATGGCATTTGCCAGACGGTATTCTCTGCATCACAACCGTTTATCGAGTAAATTATGACGGTCAGAAAAGAGGATTCACTTAAACTGCGATGAACCTGATTCATGCTATCGCATCCTGACGCTGTTTCAGCAGCCAATTATCGGTGGACATAGCGATCTTCAACGACGGACCGAAGGGCGAACAGTTTGGGGATTTGGCCACGGGCTACCAACGTTCGCTGCTCGAGCTGACCGCCGCTGTCATCCAGCTTGAGTTTGACCTCAAAATAGGCATCCAACAGTTTTCCGATCAGGTCCGCGCCCGTTTTCCTTTTGTGTATATATTTTAGTCAAAAAATGTCTGTTAGGAACAAAAGTTCCAGCCAGGCACCGTATTTGGCAAAGATAAGCTCGCTTTTCGGTACTTAAGTACCATTTTTCATCAATAAGGATAGTAGCTTCTTGGTTTTTACGAGCTTAAATTGATAGAGAGAAGCACTATCGACTTCCGAAGCACTGTGCTGTATTCAGTAAAAGATTTCTTGTTACTAATCGCCAAATTTTGAGTATATTGTATTGCACACATAGTGACTGGCTAGCATTACAACTGGTCACTTTTGATTATGTCATAGCAGAAACCATATAAATTGCAGAACGCGAGTGGCATAGTCATGGATAAGCTGTCGATCAACTACCAAATCTCGCCGCAGCACAAGCTCAGCTCGCGGGACATGCAGATGACCTTGGTCGAACTTCGCATGTTCCTCTTGACCGTTCTGAACTCGCTGAAACGGAAACGATTTCGCCACGAAGTCTGGCTCCAGTTCATCGTCAACATACTACCCTGTCTCGAGCGGTGCGTTTTGTGTTCTTTATATGCAATTTCAGCCTTCGTAAAGGGTAAGGAATGCACCAAAAGTTATCATTGTTAGCTGCGCATGACTTATATTAGCGGTTGGCTAATTAGTTACAAATCAAACCATATTAATGGTTTAAATATACGATTCTTTCAATCAAGTTTAAAATAAGCTACCGTTACGAATACATACATTAAAGCATTTAGTTATGGGTTAGTGATAATCGGGCTAAAGGGCGACCGGTACGCGAAGGATACCGTAATCGGAGGCGCGTGATTTGAACTGTGTTACGTAAGAATTTGTGGCCATAACAATGCCGTACGGTGCTATTTGAATGCAAACATTGTAATCAGGCGAGAATCGCTTTAGGACCTCTCTAGTACCGGTCGCCCTTTAGCCTGATTGGGTTAGTGATTACAATTTTATAGATCATTGCCTACGTTCTGCTTGCACGTGGTGGAACAGCTGTGCAACAACCTCAAGGCGGCTATCGACGCAGCTTACGCACCCAAAGGCTCGCTAAAGACGAAAAAAGGCGAATTCCCTACCAATTACGCTGTTTTGGTAACGTTCAGTTGAGGTTTTTAACTCAACAACCTCAACAGGCATGTTCAATTGCAGATGTTGGAGAGTCTGACATCGTTGATGCACTATTGCTTGGTGGACTCGAGTCAGTACAAAGAATCCCAGTCACAGAGTCCTTTGGTCAACAATAATACTCACACTCGAGGCCCCACAGAAATATTCACCAACTTGGTCAAGGTTTTCACCTTCACCGATCATCATCATGTAATTTCCTTTTTTAACGTTTTTCATTCATTCATTCACGCGATTACCATATCTTGAATGGTTAAACAGAAGTAATTGATGATTTATTTGCTGGGATTGAAACGGGAATGGGGAGTTTCTCTTTTCCATCAACATTAGAGCCCTACTGTTTATGTTAATTTATTTTTTTGTATATTGTAGATTACATCTGTTTATTTTCTTTTAACTTTGCGTAGTAGAATACTTAATTTACGACTTCTAATATATTCTCAGTATCAGGTTTCAATTTAAAAAAAATTAATTTATCTTGACAAACGTGAAGTTACAAAGCACTTTAGCATGGTGTTGTCCTTTCGTTAAGCATCAGTGTTTTTCAAATAAGTATCGTTTTAAAACACTATGTGATTATGTTGACTGATTAGCCCACTGAAAGGTCGCTTGCAGTCTCAACCGGCAACTAGCAAATTGGCTGATCGAAGCTCGATGAATTACTGGAATCAGGCCAAGAGCGAGATACTGACCACCTTTCCGCACTCTCTGGCGACGTTCTGCGATTTGTGGACGGCAATTAAGTCAAACGAGGAACCACGAATTCCCGTTGGGACCAGTCAGGTTGGCTCGCTTGTTTTATGATTCACTGCTGATGACAGCAATTCTCAACGATTTGCTAACGTGCTCTATAATGCACTGGTGCGCTACGGCGATTCACTTTTGTAAGCGCGTCAGTGAAAGCCGTTTAATATAGACCCCGCGCTTAAGTTAAAAATCAAAATGTCAATGGGTTGGACTGAATTTATTATGGGGTGCGCGCCAGCACAGAAATGCCGTGTTAGGTCACGATCGCGATGACAACGCTTTCATTCAGTTCAATCAAGTTGATGCAATACTATTCTGAAAATGTTTGTAGTTTCTATCATGAAAAGCATGAAGAATACAGTTTAAATTCATTATTTTATCACATTTATATCTCTTTTAATTTGAAAAATGACGGTCAGCTTGAACAGAATAATATTGGTTTCGAAGCAGTGCGAAAAAGTTCTTGTTTCGTGCTTGAGCGTATTACGGTATTCTCCTTGCAGAATTGTTATCCATAAAGATATTTTAACTATAAAAGCGCTACTTTTTGCAGCAGCTGCGTCGACTGACGCTCGATCTGCTCAGTCCGATAGCGGTCAACCACCAGCAAAGTTTCCTCTCCTCTTTGGCACTCGTCTGGCTGACAAGAAGTCCTCAAGATAAAGCGGTGGATGACGATCAGGTTATTATAATTATTATTATGCAGTGAAACCCGGACAAGTGCACATCAATCTGGCAAGAAAATCTTGTGCACATATCCGGGTTGTGCACTTATCCGGGTTGCACTTATCCGGGTTTCACTGTAATTATTATAATTATTATCATCATTTTTCAGTTTATAATTCTTCCCATTTCTTTCGTAAAAGTGAAACTTTGAAGCAGCGACATTGCAGCAGTTGTGCAAAAGAATTGCGCGACTTTGATAGATTAATTTCTTTAACATAATTAATCTCCTTTATGCTTTCCAAAGTGTCGATCTACCTAATCTAGGCTGCTAAGGTGAAAAGTGAGGCTTTGAGTCATTGCTGTTAGATGAGAGACGCTGAAAAAGGACCTAAAACGTCTCTTTATCCCAGGCGCATTCTTTTCCTGAATTTTATGTATAAATGATGAAATAATGAAAGTATGAATAAATGATGATATAATAGTATGAACTGATGATGAAATAGTGAAATACATTAAAGAATATTGAAATTCAGCCCTCCTTCGACTACGCGCAAGCTCAGCTCGATATTGCCGATCTTCTGCTCAGCATCAAAGTCCTGCCGTTCGAAAGTTTAGTGTCTGCAGTATCGGCCACCCTGAAGGATCCGGGCAAGGCGACGAAACCGACGAACGACAAGGTTCGTGCGCTACTTCTTACAAGATCTCTCATCAAATTCCACATTTTTACAGTCAATACTGTCGTGTGTCCCATAATGTGAATGAGTAGCAATAGATTTTCTTTTACGCAATGTATGAACTTTTATCGTTTAGCGCCGTAAAAGTATTTGGCGAAGAGACGTCATGCGAACTGTATTGTCAGTTCTCCCGCAGGTATTAGGGATCGGTGTCGGCGCTGTTGGGGCTGAACAGGGTGTGCTTATTTAGCGACCAGTGTCCTAACAATCCACTAATGCAAGAGAGCGGTCGGTAACGCAGCCGCTCGGCGGACGAACAATTAACCAAGTTACTGATAAAAATGAATCATATCGTTGTAATTCTTAGTCAGTAACAAGAAAACCAAGTTCTAGTCCCGTAGCGATATTGGTTAGTAATGTGAGCATCGAAGCGAATGTGCTCAATTACATTTTTGATACTAAGTGTGTTACGGTGATCCGTGGGGCTTTCTGTTGCTGACTAAGAAATGCTGACTCTAGTCGATCAGTGTTACTATAGGGAACAATTTTCACTCAGTAACAGCAAAACAGTCTTTCCTGAGACTTTCCATGACGGAATGCGTTTTAAAGATAGGCTAAATTTGGCGTTCTACGGTATTTGGTCTTGACGCTCGTTACTGATCGAAAAATTTCCCCTATACACGGTGTGACTACACGGACTGTACACGCCTGTTTCAGAGCGCTTTCCCGACAGAAGTGTCGCTGTTGGAGCTATTCCACGCCTGTCTGCGAATGACCCCAACGGGCCTTCTAAAGACTAGCTGGTTATCTTTGTCGAGTCTCCTCGCCGACGCGCTCAGCCTCGGCCTTCAAGCGCGAGCCATTTTCCTCCTCTTTACGTAAGCGTGTCTTCATTGTTGTGCACTTTCTACTGCGCGCCATGTCATACCATTTCACGTGCAATGAGCGGCAGTATTATAACTGCAGGACGTGTGAACTGTATTGCATTTTTGACGAATTTATATACGCTTAATGTCTCACTTATTTTGTTATTTGTGCTTTCTTAAAAAATATTGTCTTCAGCAGTATTTTTGGTAATTCTCGCTCTACGTCGGTAGGGGGCGGAAAAATAGAATTGT
This sequence comes from Plectus sambesii, assembly GCA_002796945.1. Lineage (NCBI taxonomy): Eukaryota > Metazoa > Nematoda > Chromadorea > Plectida > Plectidae > Plectus > Plectus sambesii. The sequence goes on along the minus strand of NIUQ01000235.1, from coordinate 2,728 downwards.
TTATCTTTATCTAATATTTCAATATGCCCTTTTTACCTTATTGTTTAGTTTCAGCTAGTAAGTAAGAGTATTAATGTGGAACAATGTTCAAATATTTCCAATTTTCAGGATTTTCGCTGATTACGTGCGACTGGCGGGCAGTCAGTTGGAGGAGAACAAGATGGTCAGCCGGTCGATGCAGGAAATGTGCCAAAAACTGACCGAAGCCGTCAACTCCATCGTCGGCTGGCAGCTCGAACAGACCACTTGGCTCAAGCGCACCCTTCAAGTCAAGCAGGACAGTAGTTCTGGTTAGTCCACCTCAGATTCATTCATTTTTGCGCTAATGCTATGGTGTTTTTATTGATATACCTCGCGCATTCGAAATACTCCTTTCGAAGATTAGGTGGTTCGCGCAAATTTGACTAGTTTTTAAAAATTGGCATGAAAGTTCTATTTTTACCACAATTCAGTCTCAATTTAGATAGCCTGTTGTCATTCAATATTAGGAAGAGCATTTTACAAAATTCATTCGCGTTTATAAGATTTGGGTGGCAACATCCCCTCCCCTCCCACTTTGCTGGTACGCAGTTGTTTGTTTACAGGTATCCTTTTGCAAGAAACGATCGAAAATATGAGAATTGTGCGTTCGCTGTTGAACTCAACTGAAGTGCGATGAATTGTATCTTGTTTTCGCTCTTTTGGGATTTAAGCAGACTTGAGTACGTCTGGTTATTTAGCACAGAAGGACGCTATCTTGCTCCTAGTAGGGAGATCATCTATGTGACTTGCTTTTTTAAGGCTGCATGCACAGCTGCTAAATGAACAAAATCGTATGGTGGTATAGTAGTAAATTGAGGATGTTTATTGAATTTGCCATGAATGAGCCAGTATGGAAGAGTCGATTTATTATTGGTGTTGCGTTCGATCGTTGGCGTTGATTAGTTAAATAGCGTTCTAACTACCGCCTCAGCGGAAAACGTTATTTAAGTTTCACTCTTGACACGCTGGATGAGAGGTCTCCTCCGACTATGACAGTTGCCCTGACATAATTTTCACTTGATATACTTTTCTTCTGCAGGTTTCAAGTCGACAGATACAAGTCCGGTGATGGAGCACAGTCCTTCTCTAATTTCGCTGATGCCGTCAGAGCCGACCTCATTGCGCGGTTCCAGCACTTCTTTGACTATCACTGAAAAAAGAACTCAAAAATCCGGCAGCCTGTCCAAAGACTTGGGTATTATCAACGGCAAGCGCGACCCGGCCAGTAGCACCCAGGCGCTCTTCTTGCTCGCGGCGGTCAGTGTCAAGCGCTTTTATGTGTTTTTGGCCGATATTATCTGAAGGTTTTGAACTTCACCTTTAGTAGTCAAATTGTTTAATTTAGAAGTTTATAAACTATCTTAGGTAATTCTTACTGCAGCCTGCATGTCCGTAAAAACTTCCCCTCAGGCAGAGTGTGCCTTTGAACTATTAACTTAAGTTGGCCATCATAAGATAAGTAATGATCTTTAGAGTTTGGCTGAGATAATCGACACGATCTGCAAAAGCGAAGACAAGGACAAGTTGGTGCCAACGTTGCAAGCTGTCTGGGCCAACGCTCTGCCTTATTTGAAAACAAAAACGTAAGTCGAATAATTGTTGTGTTTTCAGTAAAGGATTGCCACGGAGCAATTGAAAAATACTGCAACCTTTTTCTAGTTCCACACTCTTTAGTAATACAGTGAAATACGGGAAATATATAGTAATTGAAATATAAAATGATTGTTCGCACTAATGAAACAAATCGATCATTTTCATTACTTTTGCAGCAATCGAAACGCGCGCAACTTTCTGGCGAGCTCGAGGCTGTTGGCGTCGCTCAGCGCCTTCACCTACACCAGAAGCGTCTGGAAAAAGGCGACGCTCGAGTTACTGCTCGACGCCGGTCAGTTTTCATCATTTTCCTTGAGCAGATTGATGTTATTTTTGTTTTAAATTTAGCATTTGTAATGGGGGTGATTAAAGGCGCGTTTTATGGTTAAATTTTCAAAAGTTCTCTTTTATCGGCTTTTGAGAGGGCCTAGTGTGTTTTTGCGGTTTCTGACAGAGGAGGCTGAAATTCGCTTATAAAAGTGATTTGATTGGTGGTCTTGTCGTTATTTTATCACATGTGCACGTCTTTACATAATGGAATCAAGTATTCAAAGCATAAATTTCAAGCATTTATGATTAATGTTGTGTTTTTTCATTAGTCTGTCGGAAGTACAGGAAAAGTTTATATTGCGTACTACAGTCGACTCTCGATATAACGCCACCCCTCCGGACCGGCCCCAGGTGGCGTTATATCGAGAGTGGCGTTATATCGAGTTGACGTTATATCGAGAGTTTTTGGGTCAAAAATCCCACAATGTGGCGTTATATCGAGAGGTTTTACTAAAAACAAGCACATTACAGGATAATAACAAATCAAATGCTAAGGTTTTATTTTAAACAACAAAAAAGAGTGCAGACTGATTTTTGCTCCTGCTTCAACTGCTAAATTTAAATGATTTCGTGTTGGAATTTGTGAGCTAAAGTTACCGTTACATAGTTGCGGCGTGCGGCGTGCAAAATTTGGTTGCAAAGGGTCGTTACTTAGCTACAACTTTTTTAACACTAAGTAGCAAAGAGAGCGCGGCAAACTCCATGATCCTCCATGGGTTTTAATTAATCAAAGTTCATGTATTCAAAACTACCGTAATTTTGCAATACTTCGGGCAAAGACCAA